>JABBWB010000430.1:0-30010 GCA_016628085.1 Suillus occidentalis
CTCACCGTTACAAAAATAGGGTGGATGGTGGTGAGATGTGATAGCGTTGGAGGATATTTCACGAGTAAATCAGATAATGGCGCGATTGCAAGTTTGGGCTAGGAAACTTGAGATCGAGGGAGAGTTGAGTCAATGATGTATCTTACGTTCCCTTCGACGTCTGCGAGTTGTCGTATTCCAGTTGCGAGGAGCGTTACTGGGCGGAAATGGTTTCGTTGGAATAGTATACGAGTAAGGATGGATGGGCTCACCTCGATCCGGAGCAACGCGCGCATGTTCAGGGATAAAATCGCGGCAAAAACTCTCGATGTGGTGCCACAGAGGCTTGTCGGACGCGACGCTGTGCAAGCGCGCGGACCTGCAGGAGATCGGTGTGCGTAGAGACACTTGGTAATGAGACTCACTCACAAGATGTAAAGCATCCCGAGTGTGTGGTCTCGTGCGTTTAAGAGCGTTAGTGGGTCTTGGCTGCCTGGTAGGATGCTGGCTAGGAGAACTTCTCTGACATCTTTGGATGCGCAGTTTCTTAGGTATTGATTTAGGTGGGAGGGACTTGATGTTGCTGAGGTTATGGTCGCGACTATGGAGGCTAACGAGACGTCACTTGCGGATTGACTAGGCGCGCTTGATGATGATTGTGCGGGGTTTGTGGTGGGCGTGGAGGGTGGTGGAGTTGGAAGACCTGATTGATTCATGGCACAGAACTTTGACACGACGGCTGTATCATAAACGTAGTTAATGACATGGATGTTGTTGAAGAAGTAGATGCTTGGGTACCGAAGATTGTCTTGAAGATTTTCTTTGGTGTGAGGTATACAGAATAGGCGGTTGGTGAGCTTTGGATGATGGTGCTTTGGTCGGAGAATGGTACTACTCCTGCGCCGGTGCTATCGAGGTTGATGGAATGGGTCAATTGCAAGTTTGAGCTCCTGATCTTCCCCCAATTCTGGTCAGCGCGTGTTATGTAATCGTCGTTGTATTAGCGTCGGGGTTACCCGAGGCCCAACTTCATCAGTAAAAGTGGCCAAAGCTGACAAGGCCTCGGCAAGTACCGTAAGCCTGGTGCAGGCTTCTAGACATGGCCACAGGCCTTGCAGACGTCACACAAGGCATCACATGGCCTCCAAATTACTCACAGCCACAAAATACAAGATGTAGTAGTACTACTATGATGGTGTGTTTTAATACTCTCCATAGTCATCATAGTCCTCCTCATTATCTGCAGCACCTTCTCCATCCTCGGCACCAAGATCAATCTCACTATCATTGTCACTCTCGTCTTTATCATCGTTGTCATCGTCCTCTATTACCTGCTCCTCCAAATCTCCATAACCAAATTCACTGCACTCATCCTCTAATTCCGAGCTTACATCCTCATCAGCTTCGTCATCTGAATCTTCCTCGCCATTGAGCTGAACCACAGGCTCATTCTCCTCAGCTTCATCAGTATCAACATGTTGGCTGGTGGCCTCTCCATCCTCATCCATATCAGCAGAGTCTCTACCAGTAGAATGGCTGTGCATATCTTCATCTATGTCCTGGTCGGCCATGTGATGGGATGCCTCATCCTCATTCATAGGTGATCCTGGCACATAAAACATTCCAGTATGTTCACTTTCCTTCGTGAATGCTACTGAGTCAAGTGCATCCCGGTCCTCATAGAAACTTCATGTTGCCTCTCAGGTGGTCTTGTGTCCGACACCACTGCCTCGAAAGCACATAAACATATCACGATCCACGAATCTAAATGTGGTAAGCACAAAGAATAAATCTCAAATAAAATCCCGCACTGATTGACATAGTACCAATTAAAGTCTGCATCAAGGTCACGCGGCTGTTGGGCTATTTATGGAGGAAGCAGATCGAATGTGTAGCACTTGTCATATGCTGGGATTACGTGGATGGCTCATATGACGTGCTGTGGGTCAATGAATCCAAATGCTTCTGCTCCTACTTCATGTGCATCAAAGAAGCTGATCCGGTGCAGCCATTGTGCTGCCCAAATCTCGGCAAAACAAATGGACCCAAAGAAAATCAATGTGTTGTGATGTTTGACTACGAGACTGAGCACCAAGATATCTCACAGACATGAAAAATCCCCACAATACCTGCATACCAGTATGGATGTGGCACAAGCTCACCAGGCTGGCTCTCCTCATTTGCAAGGACCATGATATCAGCATGCATGTGGGGGTTAAGTGAGTCTTGGGCCTGACAAAGGTCATATGTTGTATAATTGACTCGAAGCACTTTGTGCCTGTATATCTTGTTGTCGACAATAATAAGTGAGTTGCATTGTGCAGGTGTGAATGTTTGCTCATTGTCATCATCAGAACCAAGCAGCCGAGTGAGGATGTGATCCTTGAGGCGTGGTAAAAAGTCCTGTCACAAAAATTAAAGAAAAGAATGTGAGAGAATGTGAGAACATGCCTGGACTGTGAGATCCTCATGGTTCTTATAAAGCCAAGCTGTAAGATCCCAGTGGAGGTGATGTGAATTAGAAATTTGGTACTGGGACTCTGGCGAACACTGTGGTAGCACTTTGTGTTTGGAGAAACTGACTGTCAGACACGAATCTGCATCCCTAACATCCTGGGCTTTCTGTTGAAGTTTGTACAGAAGTTGTTCATGGCACTGTTGCTTTGCAATACCTCATGCAAACTTGATTTTGTTGGTGCATGCATAGAATCACTTGACTCAACAGTGCTTTAGTTCACCCTTGCATTCACATTGAGTCATAGCAATAACATAAAGGATGAAATGAGCTCACAACTTGTGTAGAGAAGTTATCTGTTGTTCCAAACAACCAAATGGACTTGACATAGTCCCCAAAAGCATGAAGCTTGTACGTCAACATGTTGAAAAGGCATGTCCGAGGGCCATCTGAAGCTGACTTCTTTGGCAGTACTTTTGATTTTCCCTTCTTCAAGTAAGCAGGTTTGTGACACCCACGTGCAGCCACTTCCTTTGGCAGCTCCTGAGTAACAAAGGTATTGCATGTAATATCCTTGAACTGACGCAAAGCCTGCCCAAGCCTAGTAGTTGAGTTATCAAGAAAATGCAATGTGGTTTTGGTATGCAATCTGAGTTTTCCTAGGGCATGCCACATTACCAGTTCAAAGAGCAAATCCAATATAATCTCATTGTGTTCATCAGGCAGTAGCCCTTCAAACACAGGAATAGCACACTGAGTCACATCAGACAAACATCAGACTTATAAACCATGCACAAACCTGTAAAATATCCTCAAAGTCTCTTGCAGCAAGTTTCGTGAGGTTTGAAACATTGCGGTTGAATTTGCATATTGTATCTTGGCCAAAGGTTGGAATATTGTGATATCTTTGAGTTTGTTAGTCTGGAAGTGATATAATAAATTCAATCCTCACCTTGTGTCAAACTGTTGAATGGCATCCCCACCAAAAGCACACAATAGACGCAGCAAATACATGAGAGTACCCTTCCAGACCCCCAGTTTGAATTCATGCATAAAATCAGGTATGAACATTGAGTGAAAATCAAACCCAAAGCGTGACAAACATGAGGAAAAAGCATTCTTCAAAGTTTTGGAGGTGTGAGGGACTTTTGGTGCACAATAAATGGTAAAACTTACTCGTGTTGGAACAAGAGATGTTGGTCCAAGTACCTTGTCAATTACTGAGCTCGCAATGTTGCGCCCCTTGGTGAAAATCTAATCTCAGACCATCTCAATCATGCTCCAACGAGCATGGTTGTCCACTCGTACATCTCGTGCGCACCGCAGTCTATCCAATTTTGATCCCAGCTGATCAATCTTGTCCTTCGGAATGAGGCATCGGGGACATGGGAATTTACCGAGGAACTTGATACATGCAAGGAGAATTCTGAAACCTGAATGAGCCATTGTACAGAAGGAGTTATAGATACAAACTTCTCTGGGTAATCCGCTGCATAGGTAAAAAAACGGGGAAATACTCTGTGATAGATGTTATCCACAAATCAGATAACAATACCATGCTCATAGGCATGCATGAATTCATTGTTGAGGAGTAGGAGCCAGATGGCATGCATCAGATCCCGCTTGAGATGGGTAAGGACTGCCCTGGTTGCAGCTTTCCTGTAGGCATGCATATAATATTCATGCACGATATCTGGTAACTGGATATGTCACTGTCAGAATTGACCATGGTGACTTGAAATACTAGCTTACCTTTGGTATATATGCCAAATGATGAGCGGCAAATGCAGAGGGACAGTTCCTGATATACTTTGATTGATTTCTGATGAACATGTAGATCGGCCATAGTGCAGCATGCCCAAATGAAGCAAGATGTGTCGAATCTGACCACAACATGATGGCAGCAACAACTGTCTCTAGATTGCACCCACAAGGCTGGGCCTTGATTCGCTGATGCTCTTTGAGCATGACATCAGCAGTGTAGATTTTGGTGATAATGCATTCATGTTAGGAACCATGCTGGAGGGTCAGATTAGGAAGGAAGGGCTTGGCCTCAGCTCGTACACTGTGCCCCTTACCCAAGTACGTGCCCCACATTTCAGAATGAAGTCCAGAGGACATCCAACGAGTTCAGTTGAACATCCGAAGGTAAGGTAACTCTGGTGGAAGAGCCCAGAGGACTTCTGGAAAGCATGGGAAAGTCCGGATGAGATATCCGGAACTGCAGGAACTTGTCCGAGACCATATCCGAAGTGTGGGAACTAAATCCGGACATACATCCAGAAATAGGAAGGCTACTTAGAACAAGTCTGGAGGTGTGGAAAGAGTTAAAGACTACTTCAGGATAAATCCCAAGTAGAAACCAACAGAGGAAAGGCTGCAGCGGACTATGTCTGAAGCAGAAAGGAACAGGATGGGATGTCTGAGATCGGACCAGAGGAAGTGTGACAAAGGATGTCTGGAGGAACACAGGATGAGGAATGTCTATCTGGACGCAGTCCAGGATAGTCATGGATAAGCAGAGGATAACGAATAGCTATCCGGATGAAGTCCGGAATAGTCAAGGATAAGGAATGACAAGGAATAATTATCAGACAAGGTCCAAAAGTAACAGAGGTTAAGTAAAGACAAGGATTAACTATTGGACAAGGTCCCAGATAGCTAAGGATAAGGAAAGACTAGGAATAGCTATCGGACATAGTCCAGAATAGCTTAGGATGAGGATGGACAAGGATTGACCATCGGACGAGGTCTGAAAGTATTGGAGCATAAGGAAAGACTACCGAAAGGTAGAGTCAGAGCATAAGGGACTCAATCCCTAAGACAAGAGAGATGGAAATAACTTTAATATTCAAACTGAGGTGTTACAATGTAAGTACAGGAGTTTATATACTAAATGCCTAAGGCTCGAGGCTATGTACGAAGTATAAGCAAAGTCTATCACTAATCAACAGAAGCCGGAAGGAAATCACAAGTGGATGGATGGAATGACATAGCCAGGAATTAATCACAAGTAAGACAGATCAAGGAAACATAGTCAGGAATTAAGGAATACCAAGAAGCCGGTAATAAGGATTTACCGATAGCAGGAAAGGCTGTGATAACGTTATGTGAACAGGAAAGGGGTTATGAAGCTTATTGTATATCAGATTGTTATCGTAATGGATCCATACATCGGATCATAGTGTCGGACCAGAAACATTGGACAGTATTGGATACATGCATCAGATCGGACCGGAAATGTTGGATGGTATTGGATCTGTGCATCGGAGGGTTGTGGATGTCTGGATATTGAATTGGATGATGGACAGAGGTAGCAGGGCTAATCCTACTGAGGTGTGACATGCATAACTGGAAGATGGATGATGATAGGGATGGAAAATTGGGTTCGGAGTATGGGATATGACAATTCAGGAAATTCGTGTTCATCAGGGTGCCAGAAGACTTTGAAGGGAGTGGTGTGAAATGTCCTGGATGAGCTCTCGTCATAAGCTGATTTGAGGACTTCAAGTGGTTTGTGATAATAAAGCCCTTTGACCTCAAACTTGGGGGCATCTGCTTCTGATGCAGATTTCTCCTTCTCTGCAGGCAGCTTGATTTTGACAGGTGTCTCACACCACTTGTCAGAGGTAAACAGATCTGAGTTCAGATCTTTACTCGCCTGATCCATTCTCTTAGCCTCCTGAGATGCAGAAAATCCTCTTAAGTCCTCATGCTCAAAATCTTCTGCAAGTATAACCTCCTGCACTAAGTGGTCAAGGTCAGCAATAGATCTACCAGTAGATGTGTTGTAGAACCAACTCATGAGCCAAAAGTCGTAATGTCAAGGAAAGGTGTGAAGAAGGTGCGATTAACTGCTTCAATAGCAGTGCTGAAGCCAGCATACCAGGGCCGCTCATTTGGACCATCGGCCTGTTGGAAAGTATGAGAGTCACAAACATCATCAAATGATGAGGTGTTCTTGAGGTCATAGGATGGGAAAGTTCCTTGGTATGAGCAGAAGGTGCCAAATGTGTCCTGTTCAGTGTGTACCCACACATCTCCTTCTGATTCAGTAGTATTTGAGTCGGAATTCACAGGAGATTGTGGAATGACATGGGCTATGTCATCTACTGGAGGTGGAATAGGAACGGGGATGGGAAGGGAAGGAAGTTCATCTCGGTAGCATGACGGTAGTTGCCGCCTGTGATTTGGAAGACCTGATGGTCACTGCTGCGGTGGACTTGAATGTACTGGTAGAGGTGGGGGTGAATGGTACACTGGCAATTCCTAGACAGCAGCATGAACATCCTGTATCACTTTGCCAAAATAAATACTTACATATTGCTTGGTGTAGAGACTCGCATCTCCCTGGGCTTACATCTTCGCATTCCCTCCCTTTTCATGCACCAGCTGGCTCTTATCCTAAGGATTAGCATCGCACATATGCACACCTATTTATTTTTCACAGATAGGCCTCACGCGTGATCCCCACACAATCGTGTGACTCGCATGCCCATCCATCCATCCATCCATGTCCCACTGGCATCTATTGGTGTGTTTTCACATGCTATATCCTTTTATCTAACGTAGCTCCAGTGTTACACACACGCCATTGTGCTTCATGCAAATATGAACTCATATTACATATTTTCATACCTATATTTAGCTTACTTGGTTCACGCACTCAGTCCTGCACACCTAGTGACACTTGAACATTTACATATATTCTACATATGTTTTCTGATTCCTGGTCGATTTTTCCACCCACTTACTCCCACTGCACAGTAGAGCCCAGATCTAAAATTCAATTGACTTCCTTGCATATTCGCACTTCGCACAATCGCCTCTATAAGCTATCTGCTTATTTGCCTTAGCAGTCTCTTGACATTTGCTTGAGCTGTGCACTGTGCACCTCTATCTTTGCCCACCAAAGCCTTGCACGCATCTTTGCCTCATGCGTCTGACCCCATATATCGCATGCATGTGAGTTATCACTGCATGCATACCACCTTGCATCTCGCACTTGTGCGTATTTCGTGCACATCTGCCCATAGCCACTCTCCGCATCTCGCCCTTTGCACATAGGTCTTAGTGCCCTACAGCACTTGAGTATCCCTCATATAGAGAGGATTCCCTTCACTCAGTAGCTGTCCTCGGGTCGAGTCATATCTCACATTCAGGACTTACTGCGTTCATCTCCCTATCTGTGTTTTCCCCACAGTTCAGATTCCTCTTCTTCATCAGGATTCTCAAACTCCAGCTGGCTTGCCTTGTCAGGCAAGGAATGCAAGGGAGCTTCTAACTGAATATGAGGTATAGGAGGCTGTGGAGCTTGGTGCTTGCGGCAGGCATTCATGACATTGTTTGAAATGTCTCTGAAGCCTTTACACCATCAATTTTGGTGTGTCGACAGACCACACATTGATGTGGCAGTATAACTACAAACAGGACATGCAAATGACATGATGAGAATGGTGAAAAGGATGGTGAGGGTGAATGGCATTGCTGTAATTAGTTCCAACCTGTGGGCCAAAGCCCACTGAAGTGGGAGTCACAGACATCACCAAGAGCGCAATCACTGCATTTTATCTTGAAGTCAACTCTGCTGGCTACTCATCAAATCTGATGTGGTGACAAACCACACACCAATGTGGCAGGTACCAACCCATGAGAGGTTTATCTTGAAGTCCACTCTGTCACAGCTATTCCAGAGGATCAGTGCAGGTAAGGAAGTCGGATTACTCATTGTACATAAAATAGGAGAAGGTAGTGAGGTGTAGTTCTGCTCACTTATGACTCTCGTTCAATTCCAAAATCATTAACCACTTCAGGTTGATTGTTGTGGTTCTTCTGCAAATTGCCATCTGAAGAAGACGTTAAGTGAGTTGCCTCACTGGAGTTCAAGCTGCAATCAGCATTTGAAGTGCTAGGGTAGCTGGGTGAAATTGGCAAGTCTATGCCACTTGGGGAGGACAAGGACTGTGGCCATGTATCGAAGAGCCCTCGCAATTTATGGGAAAAGGGGAAGAGGAAGCATGGGTTATGTGCATGATCAGAGTACCAAGAAGAATAGACACACCTCTGGCTCAAAGCAGAACTAAACCTGAATACGAGAGAAATGAACCTGAAGTAGGAGGAAGGGAGGTGGCTATCTGCACATTAAGTTAGCAAGACTCAGGTCAAACAGAAAGAGGAGAACAAACCTCCTTCTCATGGCGATTGCCAATACTTTGTTTGGCAGTCTCATGCAGTTCTTGCACCAAATGCTATTTCTCCAATGACCACAACTTCTCCTGCCATTCGCCTTCATTATCAGGACAGAAGATGGCCATTGAATGGCGCAATGGGGTGGATGCATTAGCAGTGGAAGGTGTTGGTGGTGGGATGATATGGAGGGAGGCATAGTAGGAAAGGGTCCAGGTTGATGGGGAGGGCAAAGCTGTTGATGAGAGCTCTGGCCCAGTATGCAGCAGCAACCAAGTTGCCTAAGACAGTGAGCCTTCGAGTCGTGTCCATAGACTGGAATGGATAGGTAGGTTTTGTGGAGAGGATTGATGTGGAGTAGCGGGATGGTGTGGGGTAAACTGGAGTTGATTCAAAGACAGTAGTGCATGTGCCTTGCACAAGAAGAATGTCAGCAGGAACTGCCATTTCTGAGGAGGACAAGTCTGACGAGGTCGAGCAGTTCTGCGGAGCAGAGGAAGTGGGTTAGTGGGGATTTGTGTTTGGAGTGAGGGGGTGTTGAGAGGGCATGACTCTCAACATTGAGGATTTAGGATGACAAGAAAAGGAGGATGTGAGATGGGAGGAGGAACAATCCTGGTAGGTGCAGTTGTAGCAATGGACCCAAATTCTGTAGTGCAGCACCCATTAGTGACTGAACCAGACCGTAAAAAGAGTCATTAGATGTACAAAACAGTGGTAAATGAAAACAACACCCACTTCCCAGCTGTTTGAGCCAAGGATACTACACTGTGCCCACTAGTTGAGTGACAACAAGAATTCTCCATTGGTGCTGGGAAACTGACAGTGACACTGACAAAGGGGAAAAAAGGCAGTGGCCACCAGTGTGTCTGAGAACAAGGACATGTTCAAGTAGGGTAGGTCCAGGTGTTGTAGTTGGGGAATGAATGAAAATATTGCTTGTACGTGGTGAGAATGAGTTTGTTTAGTGCTCCCAAGGCACCCTAGTGCTTAGGGACCTAGACATACAAGTTAATGGTGGACGGTCATGGGTCAGAGCCTAGGCATCTGACAGTGTCCCACCAAGAGGAGCCATGTGTAGTGCTCATATCAGCGACTGGAATGAGTGAATGCCCAATGGTACTAACTGAAACAATAAAATAAATATGTAATGCAAACAGCCCCATATCATAGGTGCAAGTGCACTGACCTACAGCACTACTGCACCTCCCTGGTCTGAAGAAATAAAAGACAAAGTTTCAAAATGTCCTTTCAAGATCACATGTCATTTTAAAGTCAGCAGGCAAATTCCAATACTACCAAGGGTGACACTTGCTGTGAGACAAGAAATACAACTTGAATTGTGCTACTAGTATTACATGAGATAGTGGAATATTTCATGAAGAGTGACAGTAAGTGATGCAAAGTGAAATAAACTTTGTGTAGCAAAATGAGAGCAGGAAACAGGACAATGTGCTGTAAAAAAGTGAAATATTAAGTAGCTTCATCAACAGCTACTACACTGGCAGGGGAAATCTTAAGATTTTCAAAGGCTGAGATGGGTAATGATGAAACATCTCGGAAGCCACAGGGCCAGCAGGGGGGCCAGATGGCGGAATCTCCATCACCAAAGAAGTGACCATGGCTGAGCTTGCGTTTTTTTGAGGTCAAGTCCTTCTTCACTCCAGCGAGCTTGACTGGAGTTGCAGAGAAGATATTGGGGTCCCTGAATCAAGATGAGTAAAACTACATTAAATACTCACAAAAAAAATATGCCTGGTCTCGGAGGTTGACTCCTTGGAGGTCTTTGGCTTTGTTGTCTCTGTCTCGCTATCTGAGTCTTTAATATATTTGAATCTGGACATGTTTTTTAAGTGCAATATAAGTGTCTGTATTATTAACATGAGTAAGCAAACACAATTTGGAATTCAAAGTAAATACATACCACAGGTCCTGGATGGGTTGGCATGAACTGGATTGTATATGTTGGCCAGTCAACGAGCAGATTTTCAATATCTATGAATATGTGGTTGCTGGTGTCATTGAGTTTGTCACTGCAATCAACAGGTCCAAGAGGGAGTGTAGTAGTACAAGGCATTACTGGTAGAATATGATTATAGGTGTAAGACTTGCCAATCATACAGTACACAATGACATACCCCACGAAAATTCCAGTGGAGTCCAAACTCATGAGAGTCAAACAAGGACAAGCGTGTCAAGCATTATGCCTATGATTGATGCACTTGTCACCCTACCATGTCTTCATCAGACTCAGACATGTCGTTGTCAGCCTCCAGCTCAAATAAGCATGTTGCAACAGATGAGATCCTTGATAATCTGACTGCCACAGGCAGACAGAAGAGAATCAAGCAAGTTTCATAGTATTCATGCCTGATCATGAGCTTACCCCTATCACATGACTCAAGGTTGATGGATGCATTATCAGAATATTGCACTGCTGGACACAAAGCAGTGATAACCCTAAGTCCATTTGCAAATGTCTCACTTGCATTTCATTACAGGATGACCCTTGATAAGGGGGGTTCATCCAGTTCAAACATGTAAGCTTCAGCCTTGGTACTTATGTAAGCTGACTCATTCCCAGGTCTGAAGAACATCAGAAATGAATGCTTGTATTCTATAACACAATTCTGGATTTTTTTCTGGGTTTCCATGCAAATCTCGACAACCTGACATATAATGAACTCAAACCTTACATTACTGCAGTGAATTGACGCATATATGCACCTAATTGACAACTATAAACTTACAGATCAGTAGTTCAATGAGCTCACAGCGCTCTGATGACTTTTCGTCCCTGAAGTACTCAATACTGGAGTATATTCTTGCCAATCGCAGCACTGATACTCTCCAACCCCCATCCCAAAGACTTCCTGCAAGTCAAACTGCAGTGTCAATCATCCTTGACTAGCACAAGAACTTTGCCTCAAGAAATGGCTCAATGAGTTCAACGATGATGCAGACCTGCAAGTATTTCTTGACTCACAGCATGTCATTTAATTCAGGCTCTTCTTTCAGTGGGATACAACGTCTCCAAGATGGAACATGGCCTCTTCTGGCCACCAACTGGCCATCTTTTCTCTATCCAGCTGATACTGTTTATGATGTGGAAGATCCAATCATTGGCCTGATCCGTGGACATGCAGGTATCAGGGTACATACCGCAGTTAGACTCCAGTCATTTGACACATTAATTCACTGATTTTTCGCAGGCATTTCAGCATCTATACTTAGGACCTGCCACTGCAGGATTACAAGATAATGATGATGAAGATAGCAAACATGGTGGATGAAAGTCAAAGTGCACCATGTACGGACTAATAAAGGTAACACCGCAGTCATGGGCCTGGGCTATGTGTGCAGTGAGTGTTCACTGTTTCATTTGACTTGCGTACTGATTTAATAACACTAGGCATGGTTCTCCCTATGCAGCTGCAACTCATACAGGCTCACTATCAGCTCATTCAATCTTGAAGAGTTCTTTTTTGCCATTGTCAAGACACTTGACGATGCCGAGGATCCATGGGCAGTGGAAACTCTTGAATGGATCAATGAGTATGTATTCAGTTTGTCGTCAATGTCTACTAAACAAATATTACAGACAAGTATTCTACAAACATGCAGCCAAGGCCATAATGACCGCTTTGAATGATGCTGACTCTGATCTTGCAAAAATGCGAGCGAAATGTGCTGCCCACAAACAAAGGGCCCCCTCAACTGTTGCCAGTGCTCCTCCTTATCTGCCTCCTCTGAAACCAACCCACATACAAGCAGTCCCCTTGAATGCAGCCACTCATCCTCCTCCAGCAGCCAGCAATGTTGCCCTGGTAGGCAGTGCTGCAGTCAGTGTTCCTCCCCACCGTCCTATCACTCTGCATAGTAGGCTACCATTACTAGCTCCATCATCACCGTTATCGCTCCCACCTTCACCTAAACTCCCACTATCCACTTCTATGGTGAAACCTGGTGAACCTGCCACCACTGGCAATGCTTCTGCTGCTCCCACTGATCTTCAACCACCTGCAACTGCACAATGAAAAGTAGTCCCAAAACCCAAACCTGTTAAGCAAAAGTCGAGTGTCTGCCCCACACATCTTGTTGCTAGCTGTACCTAGGTTGATGCTAAAGAACCAGCACCTATCATACCTCAGAAGAAAAAGGCTGCCCCTTGCCGTGGTAGAAAGGCTTAGATATGGTTGTTTCTCACTCATTCACTTGGTCTGACTTTTGTTTATATTTCAACCCAGACTTACCCATCATGGACTCTCCGCATGCTCATTCCTTACATTTGTACTGTCGACATCATTCTTGCTGCACTCTCAATCATGCTTAGATGAGTAACATTTCAATTGGACTGGGACTCATATCACTTTGTTACACTGGCTGCTTTGTACCTTCTTTTGTACTAATACCAATGTGAAATCTACTGCATTCCATCTATTGCCTTACCATGTGATACCAGACTGGTATGAGTGGTACAAGCCTGGATAAGATTTATAAGGATACCAAGAATGAGCAGTCATTACAAGGTGCCTCAAGGCCTCTGAATGCTCTAATTCTGACTGTGCTTTCAACAGCCTTTGCTTAGCTGGCATTAGGGAGTAGTTCTCTATATGGTACATTCAGGCTCAGTGAGGTCCATCAGGCAAGGGGGGTCTTGCCAAGCCTGGGAATGCCTTATCAGAGTGTGCCACTTTTGCTGATGTTCTTCATGCACAGGTATGAGGTATTCTGTCAAACTCTACTCGATTTAGCATAAGGTGATTGCACCTGGGATCCTGTCATGGTATCAGCTAGGGCTTGACACCTACAGGCTCTTAAGGGCAAGAGTTTACTTATATTATTAATAATCCAGAATTTGGTGAGCTTCGAAAGCTGCGTTTGCCAACTAACACATTGTATGATTTGTATCCACTGTCAATTGGACAAGTCATGTAGAATTATTGTTCGGCTTTTCTGTGCATTCGCACCACCATTACCTTCGGAAATACAATCATTTCCATGTGGCTAATTTGCCAGGTACTAGTATGTAACTGACTCCAGGGGCAACCATCACAAGATGCTCTCATGGGACTCCCATATCCTTGGCAGGCTACTGTCTCTGAACACTGAGAATAATATTGTCTATGCACCCAGTTGGCGATACCCATTCTTAGCACTTAGCTAATAATCAGAGTAAATTTTTCAATAAATTGAGTTTAATCAAGTTTACACCAGGGTAATTAGTCAAGCATGCTCCAGAGCAGACTTGTGCCCGGGTCCTCCCGTATTTACCTTTGGTTGGGGGCCTTCCCCTTGGCCACATTGATCAATGCCTTGTGCATCACTCAGCACATCAATTGTGTCTCATGCAATCATCACTGCCACCTCCTCTAGTGAAGCCTTGCAGCCCATTGTTATGACTTGGATAGTTCTACTCTGTCAATCCAATAAAGGAGGTTGTGACAGAGGTTCTAGACAAGACAGTGGATGGAACCAAAGTCAAGTCTTTAATCAAAGGTTCTGGCTAGCCTTCCTCAGAAGCTAGAGTCAAGAGTTCAATGGCTCCCTCAGGAGATTAGGTATCAGTGAGAACCAAGTAGATTCAAGTTAGAGAATACAGGAGTACAAAGTAGGTTTTATATACATGGAAAAAGGGGTGCATGGGCCATTGGGGTCAAGGGTAAACAAGTACAAGAAAGGAAATAGGGTGAAGAGGAATGATGTCAGAGATAAGAAGCACAGCTTCTGTAGTGATGATGAGAAAAAGAAGTAAAGCATGAGGCAAACGTGAGGATGGTAATCAAGAAGGCAGTGTCTGATGGGAAAATGATAGGGTCACTGTAACACCCATGACTAGTGAGGTGGGGTGAAATGAGGTCCCTCACCTCTTCTCACTCAAATTACTCATCTCGCTAGGTATGCTGCTCAGTTTATTTCTTTTCTTTTCTCACTCAAATTACTCATACCACTAGCAATTCTTTTGTGCACTATCATTTGTATTGAACTTCATTCTCATGTCTGAAAATGTAGGAACTACGCAAACCCTATCTTCCAACTCGTCCTCCAACATCCAATACGTCTCTGACAACCAACCGTCCTTTGACCATGAGTCCATCACCCAGTGCCTTAAGCTCATCAGTGACTTTGAAAAGAGGATCATTCAAAAGGGAGAAGCCTTGCTTGAGATTCAACAAGTCTTGCAAGGAGCCATCAGTAAATCAGACTCGCTCTCTCAACAGGACTTTAAGCCAGGATTTATTCACTTCCTCAACCTTCTCGACTCTTCATCCAAAGAATTCATCGAAAATGGGTGGTCATCACACTTTGAGAATGAACCTTCTGGGGAGTTGCCCAATCACCCAGGAGGAGAATCTGTTGAGTCTGTGAGTGTCAAAGAGAAAGGATTGTGAAGAAAGTTGCAAAGATGAGCAATGTCTGAAGAGGATGAAAGTGATGTGTCCAAGGATGAGCATGAGTACATATTGCAAGGCAAGTGTCATAAACTCACTACCGAACAAGCTGTCTTCTATCCATGGCTCAATCCTAACCAGTACCATCACGTCTCTCCCCACCGAGCAGAAGAGCTTACCCTCAACTGCTATGAAGAATGGTCTGACAACACCAAATATTATTGGGGTCAAGTCACTGCTACACCAGGCTGTCCCAGTTTCCCCCTCTCCCAATGGACCTTGCTTCTTGAAGGCAGAGCACCTGATCTCGAAAAGGTCTTGTTGGGGCATTATTCAACTTCCATCAACCTAAAGCAAACTCAATCCCTTGGCAAGGGATTCACAATTACCCTTTCCCAACCAACCACCACTCATAAGGTTCAGACCTACGGAGACTGGAGCATTGTGACTGATTTGTGGATCGAAGCCCTCAGTTTCATTATGCCGTGGAAGAAATCCGAGTTGCATGGATACAAGTATTACATCTCTGGTTTTTTTGTCAATGTCCACTACGCACTCCACACCAGAATCCTTGACTTTGATAAAGCATGTCACCTCAAAGTTGAGGGTCAAAAATACCTCCAATTTGATGCCATCTCCAAATTCTGTCAACTTGAGGTCTCCCACCTCTCCTCCCTCGGAATGGTGGCCTATGCCAAACTCCACCAGCTCAACTCATCCCCTGGAGACAAAGAAAATGTCAAAGGCAGAGAAGTTGTTAGGAAGGGTCAAGGAGATGCCTCCAGGTGAGGAGAACCTTGCCACAATTGGAACCGAGGCATATGCGACAAATCCGCAACAGACTGTACTCAATTCCACGTGTGTAGCCAATGTCAGGCAGGACACAAGAGAACCGACTGTCCATTGGCAAAAACAGCTAAATGATACTATCATGGAGGGGCAAAGATTTCAGAGACGAATGGTCTAGGGAAATAATACTAAGTCTATTAGTGGAACAGCGCTCTGGACTGAGTCCGCTGATCCTCTTCCCCGTCCTCCTCAGTCTGAGTTCCAAAATGTTGAAGCACTTTCTACCATCGCAAAGTATCCTCAGTTGTTTAAAGTCTCCACACCAATTAATGTTGATCAGTTCGAAACTCTCCTTACTCTTGCCCAACATTCCAACCTTCCATTTATGCACTCAGTTTGCCAGGGACTTAGAGAGGGTTTTTGGCCCTGGGCAGACATTCATGTTGGAGTGTATCCCACTACTTGGGAAGTACTCTTACCTACTCCATCCACCTCTCAAGAATGTGATTTCATTCGAAGTTAAATTCTTAAAGAAGAATCCATTGGGAGATATTCTTCCAACTTCAGAGCTGACCTCCTCCCAGGTATGTACTCCATGCCCATTCACGCTGTTCCTAAGGAGGGCGGGAAGTTCCACCTCATCACCAATCATAGCATCAGCAAGTTCTCACTAAATTCAGTGATCACTAAAGAGGATATCACTGGGGTAACTTTGGACAATGTCCAAGACCTTGGTGACACGATTTGCGAGTTATGTCGATATCACCCTGATGACCCCTTGCATATCTGGAAGGCAGACATATCAGAAGCTTATTGCCATATGCCTATGCACCCACTATGGCAAATTAAGCAAGTCATCACTTTTGAAGGAGAAAGGTGAATTGATCAGGCCAATGTCTTTGGAGGACATGCTTCTCAGTGCATCTTTCATGCTTTTATGTCACTTGTCATCTGGCTTGCCATCTTTGTTCACCTCATTCAAGCCTTCATTTACATTGATGATTCTTTCTCGTTCGCCAGGATTTCAGATATGTCTTATTATGTGAAGTATCAGAAGATGCTTCCTTCTGAGATGGTTTCCCTCCTCCTCTTATGGAATGAATTGGGTATTCCTCATGAGGAGTGGAAACAGATATTCAGCTCACCCCTTACTATCATTGGCTTTGACATGGATCCAAATTTGATGAGAATATCTCTCAAGGAGGATTCACAGATAAGTCTTGTTCAGGAGCTCAGAACCTTTGCCAAGTACAATCACAAAAGGACCTTACACAAATTCAAACATATTGCGGGGACACTCAACTGGGCACTCAATATTTGTCCCTTGCTTTGTCCTGGCCTTTCGGCTGTATATGCCAAGGTCAAAGGTAAATCAAATTCAAAAGGTTTGATCTGGTTGAATTGGAGTGTCATTGAGGAATTGCAATGGGCAGTGTTTCACCTTGAAGGTTCCAATGGGATCTATCTCTTCAAGTCTGTCTCTTGGCGTCACCTTTTCCCTCATTTGGACGTGCTTGAAGTCTTTTGCAATGCATCCAGATCAGGTATGGGATTTTGGTATCCCAGCCTTAATCTTAGATTTCAATCTAACCTGCCAACTTGTTCACCCGTTACCGACATTTTCTTCCATGAAGCACTTTGTGTTTCCTTGGCCATTCATGACACAGTAACTCGGCTACCCATCAATGGTCGGCTAGCTGTCTATACCGACAGTTTAAATATGGTATACATGTTTAACACTTTGTCAGCAGGTCCAGGGTATAATCAGCTTCTCATGGATGCCATTGAAACTATTCTGATATTCGACATTGATTTCAGAGTGTTTCATGTTGCGGGAGAAGACAACATTATCGCAGATCATCTCTCTTGATGACAAGCGAGGGAGGCAGTCCTATGTTCACTGGGACTTAGAATCTCACCCTTTCAACCCCCTTGGAATGTGCTGGGGGTAACATAAAAATGATACATAGCATGTCCAAGGCTCAGCAGCCTCTTTGTGCTGCCTGGCCTATGGAGCATCTCATCCATGAGTGCTCCATCAACCTAGGACTTGCCCTTGACAGGTCAACAAATCAAACTTATTCCTCCACCATCAATTCATATGTAATGTTTTGCGACCTTCATCATCTCATGCTAGATCCCACTCCTGACAACCTCTCACTCTTCGTCATGTTTATGTCTGCTCACATTAATCCACATTTGGTAGATAACTATCTCTCAGGCATTTGCAGTGTCCTTGAGGAATATTATCCACAAGTCCATCAGCATAGGCGTTCTCATCTGGTTTCTCGCACTCTCAAGGATGCAAAGCGGTGTTATGGAGTTCCTGTTCATTGTAAACTCCCCTTAACTCATGTGGATTTACAGCCCACATTCGATTCACTCCCTTCACCTCCTACATATGATGACTTGCTGTTCATCGCGCAACTCTTTGATGGTTTTTACGGCCTACTACGCCTGGGAGAACTCATTTGGCCGGATAACTCGTCCTTATGAGATTTTAAGAAACTAACCCTGCGCACTTCAGTAACAATTACCGAAGCTCATCATTCCTTCAAGTTATGATGTCACAGGGCTGATGTACATTTTGAAGGCAATATCATTGTGGTGTAGCACGCTGATTCTGCTGACCCACAACACACTTTCACCTCTTACCCCACCTCACAGGATAAGCTTATCCTGTTTAACAGCTTCCTATGGCTTCAGGAAGACAGATCAATTCCTACCCGCACCTAGTTTGTCTCTTGCCTCAGAGCTTTGTTTCCTGATTCAATATCAGGTCATTCTCTTTGGGCAGGAGGCGCCACTTCCCTTGCTGTGTCTGGAGTTTCCTTTGACTGGATCCAGGCAATGGGCCGATGGTCCAGTGATGCCTTTCATATTTATGTTTGAAAAAATCCCACTTTACTGCATGCTCTTGTATTCAATGGGCAGTCCATACATGATCCCATCCATCCTTTCCATTGACCTAAGTCCTTTTCTTATATTACCTTTTATCTTACTTATTTGTATTTATATCTCCCTCCCTCCCTTCCTTCCTATAGCTGGTATCATGGTGCTTGTATTCAGGTACGGTCTCAGGTTTGATGTCCAAATACACTGGGGACCCCTTGTCCTCACAATGGGGTCCCCATTTTGCTGGCTAGATCCTCACCATCTGCATTACAATGAGACCTGAGCGAGGACAATTAGAATCAGGTTTCACAACATAAAAGTGCTTTATTTGTTTTTGATATATACATTAAATAGTGAATAATATTAGTGTTACTCACAGTAGATTTTGCTCTGTAAAACAAACTCGCTAACACCGTCAAAACTCTTGTAAGCAAGCACAGCCGCATGCGGCAGGTTTGGAAGTCAGGCCGGCATCGTGGCTGAGTTCCAAATATGCCTGCTGTTCACCAACGCCTTCGTCGTTCTGCATGACTTGGAGGCAACCCTCCAGTGCGCTGTAGCCTGAGAGTGATGGACTCCGCCGAGCCATTGATGTCAAGATTCCAACCACCCCCACTGGATCCCATACCCAAGATGACGATTCAGTGGCAGAGTGATGACACTCTCACTGATGCCTTGGTCACCTGGCTCACTGAACACCCTCCCGACTGTCACATCCTATTCTACTCTGATGGCAAGAAATCCCTGGACTCAAACACATCTGATCGTCCCTCAGGAAAGGACAAGTCTCAAATCTATGCTGTTATCGCCCAGGTCATCTTCGAAAATCACCTGAAATATGGGTCTGAATATGCAAATGGTCAGAAGAAATTTCACGACTCTGTCAACAACCGTATCACCAGGTATGTGGCACTTATTTTTTTTTGTACTACGCCCTGATAAAATACTTAGTCTTAAAAACAAATATAAGCCCCTCAAGGCTAAGTTTAGCGCAACTGGTGCTGGTGTAGTCCCTCTTGATGACGCCTCTGCTAAAAACCTACAAGGTGAGTGTCCTCACTGATTTACTTAGATGTTTGACTGACTCAGTTTTTTAGAAGAAGTCTGTCGCAAATTTCCATGGTACAAGGAACTTGATGCCATCTGGCACTCGAATCCCTCCTTTGCAGCAAAAACTACGTCGTCTAAGCCTGGTGTTGACCACACTGGTGACATGTACGGGCTCATGCGTCCGTATGGCAGGGCTGGCCCCTCTGCACACACCAGGGGTGCTGCCAGGGCTCAGCCCTCCCCTCATATCACTCCACTAAGCCATCAACCTACAGATTCGCAAATTGACCCTCGCCTGCGAGGGCCCACTGGTCCTTCTGCCCCTCCTGCTGTCGCTTCTGCCCCTCCTGCTCTCGTTTCTTCCACCCCTTCCCCTCCTGCTTTTTCCACTCCCCCCATACCTCCCAATGCTGACTCAGATATCAACATGGACCCTGACCCTCTTCTTGACGACAACGACGACGATGACGACTTATATTCCTCCACCTTTTGTTCCCCTCTTGGGGATGCACTAGACCACTTGCATGAGGACAACATGGATACCGATACCCCACACCATATTTTTAATCTCAACAGCCCTCTGAAGGTTGCCAGGAAGAAACGACAACTTGCATCATCACCATCTCCTCCTCCTGACCCCCCCCCCCCCCCCACCCCTTTCACAATTCCTCCAAAGTCAGCAACACCCTTCTATGACAGCTGCGCAGTGTTTGGCGCTCAGGGGTCCTCTGGCCACAATGCATGATGCAAGCCGTCATCTATTGCATTGTTGTCACCGGGGATGACTCGCAGCTCATCAACACCTTCGTCGACAACTCACAACACTTCGTCGTCAGACTTTCCTGCTTCTCCAACCTCCTGGACTTTAGTATCAGGGCCGAGTGCAGGCTCGAGGAAGAAGAAGGCGAAATCCGACATCCAGGAGCAAGTCGAGAGGGTCAATGACAAGATCGAGAGTCTGCACTCAGATGTTGCATCACGCCACAGCTTCAAACATGAACGCTTCCTCGCAAAACTCGACATGAAGAAGGACTACCATTGGGAGATGAAGAAGTATGATTACCTTTGTGAGGCGCGCGCGCATGAGGCTATGCAAGCTGCTACCAGCCATCAGCGCGAGCAGGAGGCAAAGGATGCCGAAATTCACCTTCGTGAGATGGATATCCGAGTGCATGAGGCCCAGGCCTTAGCGCTTGACAAGGAGGTGGAAATGTGGCGCCTGAAGATTCAATTCCACCAGATGACACAGAGAGGCAGTAAAGCTTCTGCATCTGGAGGTACCTGAGACTCTGCTTGCTGTCCCTTGCTGTCCTTGTTCCCCTTGCTTGTATCCTCATTGCTGTTCTCTGCTGTTGTGTTTTTTCACTGCTATTGCCATCTGACTTTGTCAATTTGTTTTTTTTTCTACGAGTACTTGTTAGATTGATGTTACATTTGTTGTACAAGTTGTACTACTAGTAGTACTTGTGTTATTGGTGAATGTGAATATGGTTATCCTTGCCTACGGTGTGCTCTTGATCTAGGGCTGTCAAAGAGCTCATCCATGAGCCTTGCACGAGTAGCCTGGCCAGGGGTTCCCTCATATGATCTGTCACCTACTATTTCATTACCCTCTGGACCCTCGGTCTCTTGAGGGATAAAACCTTCACCCTCTTTACGAGCCCACTCCAGAGACTCATCATAGTCTTTGTCTTGCTTGCGATGGCGAGTTTCGAAGCGGATGATCATGTTATGCAGGATAAGACAACACTTAATCCAATACACAGCAATCTGCAAGTCCTTCTCTGTCTGAATATTGATGCGGAGCTCTTGGAGAGACTGGAACCGCCCTTTCAAGACTGCAAATGTGTGCTCAACGCGTATACGGATCTTTAAATTCATTAATAATAATAAAAACAACAAAAATGAAAAATACCTTAGAAAGGTGGTAATTAAATGTCCTCTGGTTCCTAGTCAGTCGTCTGTTACAAGGCTTCTTGAAAGGGGGGATACACCATGGCTCCAGTGGATACGCTGAAGGTGAGGAATCTTGGGTGGGTCTATATCGAAAAATATAAAGTGAGTGCCTACAGTAGTCCTCGAACGTGAGTAGTCTTCGGCCCAAGAGGGGCTTTACTGAGTTTATTCCTCGAGTTGATGCGAGGGGATACACTGAACAAGTCAGCAAGGGGATCTGCGCAAAGCGCGCGTGCGAGGCGTCTTGTAAACGCGAAGCGCGCGATAACGCGAAGCGCGCGATAACGCGAAGAAAGGCGGACGCGCGACGTAGGCGGAACAGGCGCGCTATAGACGATAGTCCAGAGGTAGGTGTAGCGTGAAGATCTCTCAAGATTTTCTTAAGAGAGCTTGTAGCAAAAGAGATTGAAAGTTGTGTAGTTGTTGATTTTCAATGAATAGAGATGGATTCCTTCCCTACACTTGTGCAAGATGATGGGATGTAGTAGTGTCTAAGTAAGTGACAAATCTATCAGAGTCCTCATGTCTAAGGTAATTGTTCCCAGGCACTGAGCCGAAGCGGAGGCGAAGCGAAAAAGAGTTGTTGTGTTGTAGAATATGGAAATATGTGTAAACAAGCGAAGTATATAGCTAAAGTCAGTTGAAAAGATAAAGGAAAACGCACCAGCGGATCATAGAGGGACTGGACAGGACGTGCGGAGGATAGGCGACTTGGAAAGGCGAACGCGAAGGTAAAGCGCAAAGGCGCCGTAGTAACGCGAAAGGCGCCATAGAGGCGCGCCGTAGGCATCAGACGCGCGGATGCGCGGATTAGGCGGAAGCGTCGCGCGTCTAGCGCGTTTATGTCGCCTTGTCACATATAGTGCGTGTTAGTGGAGACGGAGTGGAAATACGGCCTTTGTGAGGCTACTCGCAATGAAGTCTCTACAATGCACTGTCGGCCCAAACCCAGTGACCATCTGGGAGAAGGTTGGCATGCTCTTCATAGAGGCGAGTGGATTTAAATGCATATGCATCATGGACACTCCCAGGTTGACCAAGAGAATAGTCTACAATCATGAGGTTATGGGGCATGATGACAGCCTAGAATTAAATTAAATTACTATCCATGAAAAATAAATAAAAACACATTACCTGACAGCCAAGGGAATACTTGGATTTCCTATCATAAAATGTCTCACCAAAATAGGCAGGTTTGGCAAAAAGATCCACAGTCGAGCCATCAATGGCTAGATAGCCACCCCTCCATTCTGGACAGGTTCGTGTCTCAGCAAACCGCCAAGCCAGCTCAGCATCCTCAGAGTTATCATCAGGGAAGAAGATAAACTGATCATGCTCCTCAAGCAATGCGACCATCACATGATTAGTGCAATTGACAACTGACCCGACACTTACACCTGCCCATTGTGCAACATCCTCAAGTGAAATGGCATTGCCATAGTGGCCTGCACAATTTAAAAAAATGGCCAGCTGGATAGAAACTGGGAGCTGAGGATTGTTGGATTGGTTGCAGAAGATCGGATGATCAGAGATCTGGTCAAGGATGTCATCAATATTTCTGGATTGACACTGAAGTTTCTGGCGAAACAAATGAGGGCGGTGTTCTTCGTGGTGAACCAGCATATGTAGCTGAGGCACTCGGGAGGAGGCTGGTCAGGCTTGTGGAATATACAGGCCCTCTCAACCTCGTCACGAAGAGCAGCAATAGTGTGCTGGAGCCGGTCATAATGCACCGCAACATCATCTGAATCATCAGATGTGTCACTGTGGCTGGAACTGAGGCCCGAAAGTTGGGACAGAGGGGACAGAGGGGACATAGGGGACATTGAGGATATGGGGGATGGGGGAGCAAAAGCCAGATCTTCACCATCTGAGGTATCAAGTGAGTCTGAATCGGTATCCAAGTCAGAGTTAGAGTCTGTGTCTGAGTCCTGGTTGTCTAGGAGTATATTCAAATATTGTGAGTTGGCTAATGCCAATGAGGTCTGATCAATGGCATGAAGGATGGTCTGTAATGTGTTGGACTGCTGAGGCATGGCTGTGACTTGGAAGGGGTGTTTTCTTATCAGTGCCTCGATATCGCAACTGATTAGTCGGAGGAGTTTAATCGGAGTTTAAATCTTCGGCACACAAAGCTTGCTCCAGCTGGCATCTGCGTCCCCCTCCATGCAATTCTGTAGCGCAAATCCTGGCCTCATCTTGCACCTCCATCCTGGATTGGATAGTGGAGAGGGATACCCATGATGGCAGCTGGATGGGAGATTGAAGATGGGCAAAGGTGAGTCATATGTCTGCCCCTCTCTTGCCTCTAATTTCTGCTATTTCGTTCTAGGAACTTGCGCCAGGCATGGCGTCTCCTCCATTTTACAGACTATCAAACATTTCCTCCATTTACAGACTATCAAGAAGCATTCTATTCCCCACTACCGCCATCTATCTTCCAGTGGCCCCTCCACACATACCAAATGTGCCGCCAGGGCTCAGCCCCCCCCCCCCCCCCCCCCCCCCCCCTCATATCACTCCACTAAGCCGCCGTCAACTTACAGATTCACAAATCATTCCTCCCCTGCTAGCGCCCACAGATCCCATTACTTTTGCTGCTCTCGTTCCTTCTGCCCCTCCCACAGAACCCATTACTTTTGCTGCTCTCGTTACCTCTGTCCACCCCGCTCTCATTACTTCTGCTCCCCCCCGCTCTCATTCCTTCTGCCCCTCCCGCTGTAGCTTTTTCTGCCCCTCTGGCGGCTCTCATTCCCTTTGCCCCTTCAGCTGCTCTCATTCCATCTACCCCTCCTGCTGCTCTCGTTTTTGGTTTTTGTGCTGTTCATGCTCCCACGCTCTGTTTTGATCTCGCGGTGCATTTATTTCACGCTCATTAACTACCATCTACATATTTTGTGTAGTAGTAGTATACATGTCTCGAAATTTCACTTAAGTGTTTCCAAGTCTGCTGTGTGCCGTGTGTCTTATGCCAAGTTTGTTGAAGACTTAAATGAGCTTTTTACACGCTTTACTGAGTTTGTTTTACAGAGCAAAATTTACTTTGAGTAACACTACTATATACTTGCACTACTACCTTACATCTACAATACAATGTTGCTGCCACCATCATTGAAGCCGAGTTACCCTGATGTCATTGTGAGGCTGCACGATAATGTGCCTATCTCGTATGACGCACGCATGGATGGAGCCATAACACACGATCGTGTGAAAAAATCTGAATATGGTAGTGTTACCTTATGTCACCCGTTGTGACAGTTTTGGTGATGCAGATTCGAGATTGGCGCTTTACATTGAGGATGTTCTCGAGCACATCGACGACGGGTAGCATGATCTCATTCCACACTATCTGCAAGAGAACTATTAGATCATTCCTTGGCTCCGTTGAGTTCATCCGTGATGAGTGTCGTATAGCCCCGGTAAAACGTTCCTTGAGATTGATGAGATCAGCGAGAGACAGACGGCAAAGGCACGTGATGGGGCTCTCCTGACGTCGTGACAATGATAGCATCACACGAGTATCCACTTGCAATGAGGATGATGACGGGGCCATGGCGCGCTGCAGCCTGCAAGTTTTCATATGCAGGTGGGAGCAGGAACTGCGAAAACCCTTGGATATTACGGATCTCAACCACCGCAGCTTCCCATCGCTTTGTAAGTCTCCTATACTCTGTTGCTGCTCGATCAGCAGAAGCCTTATCTGTAGTAATGGCAGAACTCTGGGTGGCGTTGGAAACGCACTTGCTCAGCTCCAGATAATTGCAGTGTCGGGTTTGCTGACTCGAGGTCTTCCACTGGAGTCTTGAGTCGAGAGGCTAGCGACCATTGCTGGCCACGACCCTGCTCCACGAGTTTCACTGCGCGTCATAGATTGTCCCAGTAGATGGCGCATGATGCTGCATCTACGGGGAGTGTTCTGGCGTAATGGAAAGCAGTGGCATCTTCGCGCCGTGAAGTTGCTGACAATCGTGTTGCCAAATGAGCATCCAGAAGCTCAAAAAATGTTGAATAGGCCTCCAGTGCGGATCCATGGCCGTGCTGCTCCGCTGCAATGGTCCAATAATATGCCTGAATGATGCGTTGCGGGAAGCTTTGAGTAGGATGTCTTGATGAAAGTCTGAAGTTCTCTATAACGAGTGATAAATCAGCAGAGTTGAGTTGCACTCGGTAACGAGACAAATAGGCTGCCTTCAGCCACATGTAGCTGAAATACCTGTCCGGGTGCAGTGAAGGCACCATCTCCAGGGTTTTTTTTTGGCAGAGATCAATGGCCTCTTCGACATCTTCATTCTTCCGAGTGTCCGTGAAACGAGAGCAGAGCACCGAGCTCAAATTGTGAAGAGTTATATGGTGCTGTGGATCGTCAAGCCGCGTGATGCGAAGAGATTCGCGATGCAGATCAATGGCCGCGTTAACATCATCGCTAACATCCAATTTGTCATATCTGGTCTTGAGCGCGATGGCAAGGTGCCACGACATGGATTCCCAGGAGGGTGCAACGTCAGTGCCTCGCGATGGAGGCTGATAACTCGGGTGATATCATCTCTGGCGCCGCGTGTGTTGAAACGGGTGACAAGGGCAAGCCCTAGGTTGTCCAATGACGAACAACGAGATTTGTACCCAACAGGGCGCAGGCGCAGCGCTTCTTCGTGCAAACAGATGCCCTCATCGAAGTCATTAGGATTGCCTTGGTGATTGTAGCGATAGAAACAGAGTGAATAAGCCAAGTTATTCAAGTGGACATCACGGTCAGTATGTCCCTCGGGGCAGAGACACGGCCTCACGACAAAATTGTATGCCTTCGTCTAAATCATCAATGTTGCTGTTTTGTTTAAATCGTGATTCGAGAGCATTTGAAAGCTCGTTGATTGCTCTTGGACGGCGTTGATGACCCACAGGACAGAGCTCGAGGACGACTCGTCGAAGGCAGATGCCTTCATCGGATGCGTCTGTTGGAAGTTGGTTGCATTCATCGATCACACGATCGACGCCATTTTTCCCTGCCGCGATGCCACGAAGGTAGGTGCCCTCTGCACAGAGAGGCAGTAGCTCATGATAGAGTTGGGCGGCTTCGCGGATGTCGACAGCAGTGTTTTCTTGTTGTGGCGCCAACTCAGGGCTAAGGCGAGAATATATAGAGATAAGGGACGATCGGGATGGCGCTGCGGACACAATGCAAGGGCGTCGCGGAAGAGGGAAATGGTGGTATCGATGTCTTGCAAATCGTTTCGGATGTAGCCTTCAATGCGGGCCAACGCGAGGTTGGTGAGAGCTGCTGCATGGTCAGGATGGCTGGCCGGACACTGGTCCAGAACCAACTGAAAATGCTCTACAGCCGCGTTCAGGTGAGACACTGTCATGCTCCTCATGTATTTGGCAAATTGCGCGTGACCTGCATCTGTGAGTCGAGTAATCTCGCAGTCTATGAGGAACTGCAGATGGCATTCCATCAGCAAAGCTAACGGCAGAAACCAGCGTCACTCACATCAGCAGTGCGCCGTCCTGATCGTCGCAAGCCTGTACAACGGCAGCCTTCAGCGTGAGGGATGGGTGGATGCCGCGCATGGGTGGGAAGGAAATATCTACGAGATGTAAGTACATGTGCGTGAATGACGAGCAAATCACTCACCCAAAGGTCCATCTCCATGATTGAGTAGCTCATCCCACGACATTTCAAATTCACCGATGACCTCTCCACTGCCTAACATTCGATCGGCCTCATAGGACGCCCAGATCTCCACAGATAATACAGGTGAGGCATCTGATGATCTAGACAGAAGGTCAGTTATCGAATTGTATCCTGAATTTAACAAGGTCTTACAGAGTCGCGGTATCGCCCCACACTACAGATTCTTCGGATGACAAGATACCGATGGCCGAAATCCAGTGTCTCTGGGAGTCAATATTAATGGGTACGTATGTACCAACGGGCACGCGGCAGGGACTTGAAGATTTTTTTCCGCTGATGACTGTAGATAGGGCATGAGGATCACGAAACAGCTATGAAGGTAATATGAGGTGGCATACCTTAAAGTCTGATGCATCGGCTTTCTGAGCTACCAGACATAATAGCGTAATGAAGCAAAATGACGACTCGATCGAGGATGGACTGCGTGGTGGGCACCGTGGGCTGGATGAGTGGGAGTGGAAGATGGGGGTAGAGATACAGGGACTGAGGTTAAATTTCAGTTGAGAGGGAGAGAAGAGGCTGAGGGTTTAAACGTTTAAATCATGCTGCACGTGTATTTCCAAATTGTCAAGGGCGTCTATCATGCTGAACAAGCTGGCATGATTGGAGCACTCTAAACGCCGAGAATGGAGATGGCCCACTGGGCTAATATTATAAAGCAGAAGAATCCGTGCTAACGAAGTGTAGACAAAGTCATGGTCAGTCAACAACGGCCAATTGCAAGGTCAGAGGGGAAATACGAGTCTCGGACTCGGAGCGTTTTGCTATAATTGTTGCTCCTGGATTTGAAGTAGAGTCGCAACACTCAATTAGCAAATATTATCAGAAATCAGTAGAGGATTTGGGAAAGTTTTTTACTGGTGCTAATGCTGGGAAGTTGGTGACGAAGCTTGCATGAAAGGATGATGCGAAGAAGCGTGTATGTATTAGGTTCCATAAGCCGACGTGGCAGGGCCAGTCCGCGGACTCTAGGTCATTTGGATGATCCTATGGCCATTGTGGGCTCACTGCGCATTCCCATAAAGGCGCAATGGTGGATGCTTCAAAGTTGATAAATCCGGTTACTCAACGAGAATCTTCATCGATCTATCGTATAGATGTGCGTTGACAAGGGACACCATAAAGAATTCACATAGACATACCATGACATTTGATAAACGGAAGTCTTGCAATTTAAGGAGAGTGGTGTGGTGTTGTTACTAAGTACCAGGATAAAGCACAGCTTGATAGCCTTTCTCATAACGCGCTTCCCAAGTTCAATCCGACTCTCTGCTGACTGCATAGGGTGACATTCGTAGAGCTCCGAAAGAATGAGTGAACGATGGTTGGAAATAAATTCAAGTTCAGCCCGTAGGTTGATCGAAAGATATATATTCAGTCAAGGCGCAGAAAAGACCTCTGTTCGAATCAAGTGCGTTAGATATGCTTGTGGAAGGCACTGCCCAACCCGAGGAGAGATAAAAGGAGTGTCATTAAGATAGTCCGGAATCCGAACTCCAGAACCATAGCTCTGCCTTGAAAGGCGCTGAAATGGGTGGCTCCAACCTGGTTGCTGGTGCGTGTAGTACTAGAGTCGGACGAGTCCCTGTCCGGGATATATGTGAATGCGGGACGGTGATTGAATTGTTTATTGTGAGAGCGTCAAGTACAGTGCCAATCAAACCCTGGGTGTTGGAATTTGAAATCCGGTCTACCAGGCATGGCAACTGTGCAGAAAACATTAATTTTTTTTAAAAAAATAGCAGGGATCCACCAAACCAAACAGTTTGACTTAATGTTGCTCGAGTAAGTGCTACGTTACCGTGACATGTAATTCCGGCTGTAAGGACATGGGCTATGTTGGTTAGCACGCACCTTCAAGTTCGCACAAAACTCTTGCAAGACTATAGCAGCCTTGTGGAGGTTTCTGGTAATCACTACAATGGGTGAGAACATGGTTCACTTCACGAGTGTCCATCGTGAAAAACAGGAAAATTGGTCATGGCAAGCGTTTGCCATGGGCTCCCCCATAGCCAGACTGCATATAGAAGCTTGATTATGGAAGCTGCCCGGCAGGCGCCGCAGCCGCATGTGGTGTGGCTGCTGAGCGCTCAGCGCTCAGGCTCGACTTCTGCAGCACTCACTGCAGTCGTGCACTGCTCATACCACTATTACTATTGTTTCAACGGCAGATGAACATAATACAAAGTCAATTGCATTGTCTTGGGCGACAATTATCTTCATTTGAGATCAAAATTGCACCGACGGAGAGAGTGTCAGCGCCCTTCAAAAGGCTATCAAAGACACGCAGAAGCAACATTTCGACCATGTTGATGCCAACCGTCTCGAGCTATGGAAGGTGAATAATCGATTCCTGTGATCTGATCTTATGCTGAGAATTTGGAAGGTCGAACTGCCTGTCGACGACATGATCGAAGACAACCTTGACAGTCTCAAACTTGACGAGATGGAACCGCTTTCACCTCTGGATGAAATACTAGAAGTTTTTGACAATGCTCCTCAGCATAAGCATCTGCATATTGTGATCCAAGGCCCACCTGCTGGTAAGCTACCTGTTGATATCATTCTGACACGGCAGATGAGCTGACGCTGCCTCCCATTAACTGGAATCAACCCTCT
>JABBWB010000431.1:0-29901 GCA_016628085.1 Suillus occidentalis
TGAGTGGAACGCTCTGACTTGCGGCACAGTCGGGGAGAGCTTGGCCATGATCAAAGTTCCCTTGCTTAAGACCGCTTCCGACCCCTTGTTCTCACCGCTAAATGTTGTTGCATCCTCGGCCTCATATTGGCTGCCTTCAATAATCTCCCTCGCAATATCATTGGGATCTTCACCAGGATTCCACCACTTGACACGCTTTGGACGTGCTCGCGCCTCCCATGGCCAGCGGGCGTTGTCCATGGTTTCAATTTCTGGTGAATGGGCAGAGTTATATTTGGCTAGGACATCTGGGAAATCACATTCACGGCAGACGCCAACGACATGCTCAATGGAGTCGGCACGTCCTACACCATGCTTGGTTAAATGGCGGGCTTCGAGGAGGTAAACGGTGTGAGGGACGTAAGCAGCAGGAGAGGGCGCTTCATAAGACCTCTTCTGTTCATCGTAGGGTCCATCCTTTGACCAATACAGAGCACGTAGGTCACGGGGGCGGGTAAAACCTCCCATGTGCCTGGTAAAGAGGAGAGTAATCAGTACCGAGAACAGAGATGAGCATGAGGACATCGACGAGTAAGTGAAGACAAATGGGGACTGTGTGCCTCAAGTTCCGCGGACGATAACGGTTCCAGGAATAACGTCAATGACATCATGGAGCCACGCCAGCAAGCGAGCCTCCATTGACATGGTAGGGCAGTATCCGTGGGCTCTCGTCACAAATATATGGACTAAAGGATAACAATACAGTAAAGATACTCACGTCTTGACCGGAGTCAGTGCCATGGTTATATCCATACGCTCGTCTCTCTCGGCCTTCTCGACGCGACGCTTTATGATGCGTGCTTGCTCTTCTGGCGATACAGTTTGACGCCCTGGGGTTACACCACGTACATCCTTTGTGCCCTTGCGAGGATTGGGTTTGGATTTGGCAGTGCTGGCATACCGCTTGGAGATTCGGGGAATCATCGTGGTGTCTGCGAAACGAGAGGGGCCACCTAAGATAATACGATGGATATACTGGCCAGTAGTAGAATTGTCCTCCTGTACTCAAACCGAATGGTCGTCAGCTTTTGGTGTGATCTGTGTAATATGACCCACCAGATAGTAACAAGTTGTTTGGAGAGAGCCAAGTTAACTTGGCGATGGGAAAATATATGGTGTTTAGGTTTGTTTGGAATATCATCCGGTGCTTAACCGACGCTCCTATTAATTTCTGCTCTTCACATACAGTACTATAGTGCGATAGTAATATTAATGTAAAAGGACTACCAGTACAAACTGCTGCCAGTGGATAGGCTCATGTGTTTCGTGCTGCAAGCTTCATGGTCTGCATAATACTAATACTACCTGTTGAGATGGACTCAACATTTCAGTACCGCAGGCGTTTCGGAGAGACAACCGTGGCAGGGTACTGTGCCGTTTGCATACCCTTAAATGGTGTACTTTGTGCGATCTGAACGTTGGCACCGTATTTGATGCTCTATTACGTAACGAGGCACGAGCAAAGAACTAGAGCTAAGTCTTTGCGCAAGCGTCGGAGGCAGTACGAGCTTTTGCCTTCGTACTGCGACGACGCACCTTATCTCTCAGTCGTCCTCAGCGACGTAGTCTTTCATCCTTTTCTTTTTCCCCTCACCAAGACAATCATCCTGGTATATCTCAATAAACTTTAGTTTCCTTCAGATATCATGGACCGCATTCTAACCGACCCAGCGCTTGAAGCACAGCCTAACTTCGAATCTGCCGCATATGCTGGATGGCTCAATGCACTTGTCGCGGGAGGCATAACCAGGGAAGACGCCCTCCACAACATGGCTAATGGTTGGAGGTTCGAGCGCCGAGAGCGCATCGCCCTTTGGGAAGAACAGATGGAGGAGGACGCTCGCATTCTTCAAGAACGACTGGAGCGTGAGAGAGCGGAAAAGGAAGCGGAAGAGCAGGAAGAGCGACGTGAAGCCGAGAAGAAGAAACCTAAGATCAATGACTTTGACGCTGGTTCAGTAGTCGCCGACGTCATCATACCTCGTCCATCCCAGTACGCCATACAGAAGATAAAAAACATGGAGTATGTGGAATTATGGTATTTCAGTCCTGACGGTTGCCATGAGGCGTCCACCACCTCTAGGTCTACTTCGGATTCGGACGACGCATACGGATTCGCGAAGGTCGACGGCATAGTTGCCCTAAAGACCTTAGCATCCTTCAAGGCATCCCACAAGGCGCTGCAGGACCATGACCTATCATGGCGCCAGTTTGATCTGGCAAAGACCAGCTTCCTCGTTCACATCGAGAAGAGTGGGTGGCCGGAGAAGCATCAACAAGCGCTAGCCTTGTTCTTCACCCTCATCACTAACCATGAGCACCGCATGCGCCCGAGAGGCGAGAAGACCTTGCTGCGCTATGCTGGCTTTGTTCGACGGGAATGGCACGATCGTCTAGCCCAGAACCAGGGCTTCAATATCGGCCTCTTCAACAATGCCCTATATGGAACTATTTCAGACGACGTCTGGGAAGCCGAGCGTGACGAGAGTTTAAAGATGGTGCGTGTTCCTTGTCCTTAAAGAAAATCATTCAAACACTAACCATAACTGCATATACTCTTGTTTTATTCTTCCTTCAAATAATAATCAATGTCTGCTTACGCGTCAAACGCACTCGCTACCAATTTGCTATCATTGCTTACCGCTACCGGGGACATTCCCCCCCTTCTATCCAATGCTTGCCAACCGCCACCTCCATGGCATCAATCTCACGCTTCCGCTCAATTGAATCCATAATGCTTTCAATCTCTTCGCTTCCCTGCTTGCTCGTGCTTCAACTTCTGCTTCTTTAAATAAATAAAAAATTTCTAATCACTCTGCTTTGCTTCCCTAATCATGCTCGCGCTACCTCGAACTGCATCGCATTGATCCAAACAGCTTCAAAGTTCGCTTGCAGCATCAGGATATTCATCTCGCCCTCGGGGTCGAGAGATCAGCGTGAGTCAGGGCAAGCGCGGGGAACCGTCTTCCCCCCAAGACGACAACCGCTACCACCCTTACAGGTCATCTAACCCAGCGGCAAAGAAACCATACAAGGGTCAGCCGTTTTTTCCTGCGGGCGCAAGCAATTCGGGCCCCTCAGCTTGTGCCCTTTGCCTTGGCCGATTTCGACACCCCATCCACAGGTGCGCTTCCGAATTCCTCTGGGACAAGCGAACCAAAACTCGTTGTCGCCGGAACGCAGAGGGACATTTGGTCAATCCCGAGGGCCTCGAAATCTGCTATGATTGGCAAAGACCGAAAGGGTGTTCCAATACCGCCCGTTCCCACGTGCACGAATGTTCAGGATGCGGGGCAAAGGATCATGGAGCTCAGAGCTGCCCTCAAAGCGAGAGCGTATAAAGCTTGTACTCCATACCAGCCGGAGGTTTGGTCACGTTTTCTTAGCGCTTCGGGCCTTATACACAAATATGCACATATCCCTAACGGCTTTCGTTTTGGTTTCATGGGTAGTGTCCCTACCATACATCATACTTATTCCCCTCCTAATAGTCCTTCGTTACTCACACAACATGACACATTCGCTAATATCCTGGATCACGAGTACTCTAATGGACGCTATATCGGCCCACTATCTAAGACAGAGACAGAAGAACTCATTGGTCCTTTCCAGACAGCTCCGCTTGCTATGGTCCCTAAGCCAGGGAAACCAGGAAAATTCAGGCTTGTGCAAAACCTCTCATTCCCGCTCCATCCATCTGCAACTATATCCTCCATTAATTCGGCCATTGACTCTGACCTCTACCCTTGCACGTGGGGCACTGCGTCCACGATATGCCTCCTTATCTGGTCCCTTCCCCCAGGTTCACAAGCAGCGGTTCGTGATGTGGCGGAAGCATATCGAACGATTCCCCTCCACCCTTCCCAATGGCCGGGTTTGGTTGTCAGAACGGGGGAAGATAGCTTCGCAATTGATTGTAGTTTCTGTTTCGGTTTTTCCGCGTCTGCAGGGACTTATGGCGGGGTCGCAGATGCGGGGCGCTGACATCTTCCGGTCACAAGGAATTGGTCCGATATCCAAATGGGTTGATGACCATTTATTCATCCAAATCCTCCGTGAATATCTCAAGGCATACAATGACCTACGTGAATCGCGCGCTGCCATTATTGCGAGGAACGGAGGTGTGCTCGTGGACGGGGGACGCAAATGGTACCGTGGATCTGACATGCCAGATGGGAGAATCGAAGAGTTCGATGAAGATATGTCCTTTCCCATCCTTGACCTATCAGCAACATCTCCACGTTCATCCGAAGATGCCCGTTTCACATTCTGCTTTGACGACATTGACCGGCTATCTGAACTCCTTGGGATCCCTTGGGAGCGCACGAAAGACATTCTCTTTTCCACATGTCCTCCATTCATCGGCTTCTTCTGGGACATTCCGTCGCGTTCCATCTCAATTCCGCCCAAAAAGAAAGAGAAATACTTGGCGGCGATTCGAGAATGGGAAACAAGACCTTCGCATACCCTACAGCAAGTGCAAGAGCTTTACGGAAAGCTACTGCACGTTTCCTTGGTTCTACCCGCAGGACGAGCTTATCTCGTTTCCCTCGAAAATATGCTTTCCGTCTTCCACAATCGTCCACACATGCCTCGTACCCCCCCAAAGAACACAGGCGAGGACTTGCGCTGGTGGAAAGCCAGTCTTGCACAGCCCATTGTCTCTCGACCCATTCCAGGGCCCATCGAAGTCATTGACCCCTCGGCTTACTCAGACGCTAGCTCAGGTACTGGCGTCGCGATTTGGATCAATGGCAGGTGGAGGGCATGGCACCTCCTCCCAGGCTGGAAAAATGAAGATCGAGACATCGGCTGGGCAGAAGCAATTGGCATGGAATTCCTCGCTATCACGCTCTTCAGTCAGTGCCCAGAAGGCAGTTGCATCAAAGTTTTCGGCGACAATCGAGGTGTCGTCGAGGGTTGGTGGAAAGGAAGGAGCAAGAACAAAGCCACTAACACCATTTTCAAACGCATTCATGAGCTCGTTGCAGCCTCAAAATGCTCGCTCCTCACTCGCTACATTCCCAGTGCTCACAATCCAGCCGACGACCCATCCAGGGGTATATACCCACCATCGAACTTGCTACTCCCCCCAATCTGTATCCCTCAGCCCCTGCAGGCCTTCATCGCAAACTTTGATGATCCCCGAGTCCCTGCTAAGACTCGTAAGCACCGTGCAGACGCCAAAGCGGACCCACTCATCAGCAACCACAGACGAGTCGAATACAGCAATCTTAACGACGAGCTCCGTCGTCAAGGAGAGGAAATTTTCAAAGCGACGCAAGCTTAGTAAGTCAACATGTATCGTTTTAGTTTTCCAATATCTCATCAGGTGCACTTAGTTGCTAACTACCCTGCTAATCTGACACCTCGAGTATCTGCCCTGCGTCCCCACTGTTCCGCAAAGGATAGACTTCGCCTTTGGCGCCCAGCCACAGATGATTCTCTTTCATCTCCCCTTTTACACGAGGATGCGCAGCGTATCCAGAATGTGATGATTCACGCATGGGCCAACAGTACTCAGGAAGCGTATGGTAGTGGCATCCTCGCCTTTCACGTTTACTGTGACTCAAAATCAATTGAAGAACCTTCTCGCGCTCCCGCATCTTCTGAGTTAATTTCCGCCTTCATTTCTGGCTTGGCGGGCTCGTATTCAGGCAAAACAATAGCCAGTTATGTCCATGGCGTGCGTGCGTGGCACATTCTGCACGGGAAAATTTGGGACCTAGACGACAATAGGATAGACACCATGTTAAAGGCAGCCAAGAACCTTACACCATCTTCATCGAAACGAAAGAAACGGCCACCTTACACTGTGGACTTCATGACCAGCATCCTGCAGAAACTCGATTCAGATAATCCCCTCGACGCTGCAGTACGCGGCTGTCTTACAACAGCATTTTATTCTATTGCTAGGGCCGGAGAGTTTACTGTCAAGAATCTGTCGTCATTCGACCCATCCATGCACGTCAAACGTTCAGACATGCGTCATGAAACGGATCGGAATGGCCTCGCCACCACAGTTTTTCACTTGCCGCGCACCAAGACATCCCCGGCTGGTGAAGACATCTTCTGGGCAAAGCAAAATGGCCCTACAGACCCAGACGCAGCGTTGCTCAATCATTTTCGGATCAATAACCCTCCCCCAGAAGCCGCACTCTTCTCGTACAAATTTGGATCCACTCACCGTCCTTTAACGAAGACGAAATTCATTGGACGCCTTGCTCGTGCCGCAAAAGATGCTGGTTTGGACCCTCTTCAAGGCCACGCCATCAGAATAGGTGCCACGTTGGAATATTTGCTACGGAATGTACCTTTCGACGTGGTGAAAACCATGGGTCGCTGGGCCAGTGACGCTTTTCAGCTTTACCTCCGGAATCATGCGCAAATCCTCGCACCATATCTGCAAGCAACTCCCATTCTCCAAGATGAATTCCTGCGCCTCACAATGCCGCAAGTTCGTTAAAAAAGGTCAATGAAAACAAAACCTTCAAAGTAAGCAGTCACCCTCCTCCTAATATCATGGGTATCTTCGGTTCGCTCGATGCGTCGTCGGACTCCTACAACCTTGGGAATCGCAGCTCACCTTTTTCCGACAGAACACGCAGCTCGGGACCGGGAGGCGCTCCGCGCCTTCGCCCAAACCGCTCAGAACATTCGTTTATCGTTGTCGTCGCTTTATATTAATGCTTGAAGTAATATCGAACCGAGTTTTGAAAGATTTAACTGCATCTGAGTGAATCGCAAAGATTGATGCTCTATTACGTAACGAGGCACGAGCAAAGAACTAGAGCTAAGTCTTTGCGCAAGCGTCGGAGGCAGTACGAGCTTTTGCCTTCGTACTGCGACGACGCACCTTATCTCTCAGTCGTCCTCAGCGACGTAGTCTTTCATCCTTTTCTTTTCCCCACCCGCCACTCCCTTCTCAAAACACGTGATACTTCGCTCCAGAACTCAATATCACTCATCGCTCTCCCTCTCCAGTGGTCCGGACTGTAAGCGTTCCCCCTGTCATAAGTGTTTTCGCGATGGTTTTCTTTTCCCTCCCACCCTCGCAGCTCACCTTTTTCCGACAGAACACGCAGCTCGGGACCGGGAGGCGCTCCGCGCCTTCGCCCAAACCGCTCAGAACATTCGTTTATCGTTGTCGTCGCTTTATATTAATGCTTGAAGTAATATCGAACCGAGTTTTGAAAGATTTAACTGCATCTGAGTGAATCGCAAAGATAAACGAGCAGGGCGAATTCTTCGTGTGCGAGAAAAAGTTCCTTTTGCTGCAACGTTCATCAATTACACGCACCTAATCAGACTGGCGCCTCACGTCACAATAAATCACCTCGAAAATTCCTGCGCAACGGATTCGCAATTCCACCATTCAAGTTGGTTGTTGAGGCGGCTGAGATAGACAGTTTTTGAGTTTTTTCCGCGATAGCTGTGAATCAAGTTGTAAAATGATGGCCCACTGTTTGCGGTATGAGGCAGACCGTGTCCCGCAAATAAAATTCAAACCATAGTAAGAGCCTGCGTGGGAGGGAGAATCTAAAGTGGACTCCTGGGGGACTGGCTCACCACTCAAGCTAAGCCGCGAGTTCCGCGACTCATTTAGCGGCAATAGCAATATGTGAGCTACATGAACAAATGGACACAATTCAGCCAAGAAAGCGGCACTAATCATGCACCCACCGGGCCATCAACAAATGAGCCTGAAATGTATATGGCATTGTGTTGGTATGTATGCTGTCCATAGCATGTATGTCAAAATGTAAGGCCTTGTGTGCTCTTAAAAGTTGGTCAATGCTCATGTAAGTTTCACAAGGCCATATATGCTATGAGCTCTCTTGTTAATGAGCCGTTCTGAAGACCCGCTACGGGGTGACTTACCATCCGGTAAGCACAATATTGGTGAAAGCTTGAGTTGAAACGGCCCCAAAACGTCCTCAACGGGCAAACAAAACAAAACACCGAGAGGTACTCCTATTTAAACTTTTCTGAACAACTTGTTACGACGTAAACTCGCTAGAATGAACCATCTGCTTGGTCCTCCTATCAACCGCCTGCCAGTAGAACTCCTACAGCAAGTATTCTTGCTCATCTTAAATGATGAACCAGAAAACCCCAACATATTCTCATATGGAGACACACACATCGCAGTTGATGTTACCAGCCCTCCTCTACTCCTCACCAACGTGTGTCGCCTTTGGCGAGATGTTGCACATTCAACAACAGCAATCTGGTCGCGCATCCATGTTGCACTTCCCGGCCGAATAAAGCCATTACAACCGTTCCTTCCATCTCTACTAGAAGTTTGGCTCGCCCGCTCAGGACATCGTCCTCTCAGCCTTAGCATCGTGTCCGAGCAGCTCTGCTACTCGCGCGATACAGAAGTTAGATACTTGCCATGGCTTCGCCCGTACAAATCAGGAGCGGATTGTCAACTGCTTGAAATTCTGCTTTCTACAAAGGGGCGTTGGCAGTCGGTGGCTATCATGTCACCTGATATTTGTGACTGGAGTGATAACATTGATACACCTCGATTGAGAACATTAAAATGTTTCCGGCGAGAGTTCAAGAGACTCAACGCACCAAATCTCCATCGCCTACACATTTTCAACCGAAGTGATTTTCCTGCCGCCCCTACCTGCCAAAATATATGTCATCTCCGCCTTCAACACACTACCGTCAACGCTATACGCTTCACTTCAGTGATTTTCCCTCATCTGGAGAACATGGTGGTGGATGATTATTCCCTAGGTTCTGGTGATAAAATTGACATAGTCACACTATCTCGCCTTAGATCAATGACTCTTCCCATCACATCGGATCGGCAGGAATTCATCGACATATTCGATGGGTTCCATCTCCCAATGTTGCAAAAATTGACAGTGGTGGTGGAAGCATTGAAACCACTGGAAGTGGAATGCATTAGGATGGCTTTGGCCGTGTCAACTTGCCACGAGCCGACAGTAGACCTGCAGATGGTAACACCGCCGAGCGAAGTTGATATGGATATCGTTGAACCGTTGCTCTCGGTCACGAAGGAGGTTACTGTCTGCGGGAAAGTGCTTGACTTGCTGGAAATATTGCCTGGTCCAGAAACATGATTAACATTCAATGGACCCCCACTAGGCAACACAAAGAAAGAAAGAGAACATTAACGCTCCTGTGAGAAGTGCATCTATGTTGTAGTAGCTTCCTCATCATCATAGATACAATGACCCTGAATGTACAAACCAGCGCCTGCTAGGCTGTTAGTGTAATTTGGACGCCTGTAAATTGTATCAATTACTGTATCATGCGTGGAATTACAATCCAACGGTTTGCTTCATCAATATCAAAGCCATATCTTCACAAATTAATGCCTGTTATGCACTACCAGTTGCTATTAGCAATCGGTGGGCCCCCTTGGAAAGAACATGTGTCACGCACAGATATCTGTTTCAACATTCTCTTCGCTCATATACATACATCATTATAACACCGTTGATACACTGCTGCTATTTCATTATTACTTACTGACAGAAACCCTCACCATGGTCTTCTCGTACCATTCCCTTTCGAACTCGATCGCTTTCTTGATGGTCTCTGACGTGCGCCACCCATGCTGTTCGCCATCAAAAAAGTGCGCCTCAACATACCCCTTGTTTTTAATAACCCCGTCAACGATAGTCCACGACTGTGCAGGCGGAACAACTTCATCATCATTGCCTTGGAGAACCTGTCGGAAACATGATCTACCCATCAATCGCACTTTCAACAGCACCAAACTCACCAATAACGGTGTCTCAATTCTCGCCGAAAAATACACTGGGCTCCGGTCGTGATAGACATGCGGTATCTCTGCCTTCGTACCGCCAAGAAGCTTTATCATATACATGAGTTCGAACTTGTGTGTATCGTCCGCAAGTAGCTCGAGGTTCGAGATTCCATAGTTGCTCGTGGCACTCGCGAAAAACTTCGTCTTGCTTGCCGCAGAGGAGGCAAGGGAAATGGAGGCAAGGGCAGTATATCCGCCTGAGCTCCCGCCACGGATCGCAGTGCGCTTGGTGTCAATGAGGGAACAGAGTTCGGGCGATTGGACTGCTTCGATGCAGTCGCTTACATCGGCAACACCCCAGTTCCCTTTGAGGCGCTCCCTAGTCAAATCTTTATTGCTGCTCCGTGTAAAAGATGATGATAAATATGAACATACACATATGCGCGTCCATAGCACGAAGAACCACTGTAGTTGATATCCAGCCTGTGATTGATGAGCATGGTTATCCTAAGGATGCGACAGGACCTACCAAGCATATCCTCTGCTTGTGAAATACTGCTTCAGCCAGTTCAAATTCTGGGTTTCTAATCCTGTGGGGCCACCATGTACGCCCAGCACGCAGGGAGGCTTTTCGTTTGGAATGCTCGAACCCGCATACGCTGGGTTGTTTGGAGCGTAGTACACGGCATACACAATCTTGTCACCAGCAAGTTTGAGTTCAAGAGGGGTTGGAAGCGAAATGATACCCTCAGGGAACGGTGCAGAGGACGTCGATTCGGTAGATCTGAGCACCTGGAAATTGGGCTCGAGGGACGGTCCAGTCAGTGTACAGAGTATGGCTGCGCCAGGGGCGTTGCTTCGCAATCCCGTGAAGACAAAAGTATAGTCCGATATGCGACGGACATGGTCGATGACCACAAAGTCGAACATTTCGTTTTTTATCTCCTTGTAGGACCCTGTGGTGATATCAACAACATACAGGACGCTTCGGCCACCTCGCCATGCAACACAGATGGCTTTCGTGCCATTGTTGTCTAACAATGCGAATGAGTAATTTCCAAGCCTCCAGGGTGGCATGCAGAAGTCTTGCTGCACAGCAGAAGATAGGACGGGTTTTGTGCGCGCTTGAGTGCACTCCCACAGGTTTGCAAACCTATTTCCCTCCTCGCCTTCGTCTGATGTGAAGAGAAGCTTATCGTTGGAAGCCCACAAAGGGTAACACGCGCTGATCGTGCTAGCGCTACCGGCTACCAGTTTCGTGTTGCTTAGGCTAAGTGTATGGGTGTTGGAGTTGTAGTGAACGTCAGCCACGTAGAGCTGTCCCCCCTCCCAAGGCATGTCTGGATGCTCCCAGAATTGCCATGCGAGCCTATCACCAGAGGGGGAGAAGGTGGGCGCTGCATAAAATTCTCTTTGTGCATCCTCTGTGCAAACCAAGGCCGTGACAGTCGTAGCTGTGGAGTTGATAACGCAAAGTGAGTTGCGCACAGTTTGCGGCGTGTCGTGGGTATGGTCTTCTAAGATTGCAACAAGTAGATCAGTGTGGACTGGGTGCACACAGAAATCTGCGTAGCGAAAGATCTTCTTTGGGTCCTCTGCGCACGGAGCGTCAGTACGGTGTTGTAGTCCGGGGTGTTAACACATGTACCTGGCGTGATTGGTTTGATCTTCCCATCTTTCGCGGCATACACAAGGAAGTCTGCGAAATTCGAAGAGTACACGGTCCCGTCATAAGCGATCGCAGCAGCTCCACCGTACTCGTGAACGCGCGTGCGCGCATTGAAGTCCTTGGCAAAGACTTCATTTTGAGTCTGGTTGCTTAGAAGCACGTATCGACCACCCTCTGATGCACGCTGTTCAATGTAGTAGATATCTTTCCTGACCGGGTCTACAAATATATCGCTCATAGAGACGCTCTATGGTGCAGATCAGATACTACCAAGCGATCAGAAACAATTTGGAGAACATACGTCCTCAGCGATAGCATCAGCTGTGATCGGGGACTCCCAAAGGCCGTATGGAGCATATTTCCGAGACATCGCAATAACCGTCGAGAATTAGTTAGTAAACTGGATGGCTGTGTGGGAGAAGAGGGATTGAATCCACAAGGTGCATGTGCTTGTTACATATTAATGACCAGCAGGATAAGCACACAATGTGCAAATTTACAGCAATTAAAAAAATCACAAGATCAAGAGAGTTCCGGTCAAGGCAGCTGCCAGTACGCAGAGAGCAAGTCATTTTGAAATTTGCGCCAGCCAAGCCAGCCTAGGCTTGCCTTGATGATGTTTGGATCTAAGGCTTTTGACAAACAACCGCTTCGAATTCTCGGATTTTTCTTTTTTGGATTTCTATTTCAGCTGCTTCATGTCATTCCGCCCGACGCTTCCTTTGCACAAGAAGTCGAGCACAGCATGGCTAGCACGACAATCCCGTGACCCTTTTGTCAAAGCACGCCTCTCCTCGCCGTCATCCTACCGTTCACGCGCTGCCTATAAGCTCATCGAGCTTAATGACAAGTGGGGGCGCTTCCTCTCACGTTCTAGCGTGCGCAGTGTTGTGGACCTTGGTGCGGCTCCGGGCGGCTGGAGCCAGGTCGTTGCGGAAAAGTTTGGGTGGACCCTTGATGCAGCAGACAATACGGATGACTATGGGTTGCGCGAAGAGGTGAAGGTGCGGACACGCGGTTCCTGGAGCACCGAACCTATGAACAAGACTACAGGGCGAGGAAAAATTGTTGCACTGGATCTGCTGCCAATGGTGCCAATACCGGGCGTGCAGACACTGCAGATGGACTTTCTAGCTCCGGGTTCGGCGCGTGTCGTACGGGATGCGCTGAAGGACTCACACAATCCTGAGGGCACAGCGGATATCGTGCTGAGCGACATGGCTGCGAATTTTTCAGGAAGCAAAATTCGGGACTCGCAAATGAGTTTAGATATATGTCATGCAGTCCTCGATTTTGCAAAAGGTGCATTAACTGTTAGGACAGTGGATGAACGAGGGAAGGTGTCCTGCGGCGGGATACTATTGTATGTCCTTCATTGTCCAGAAGACAAGTTGCTCACATATATATTACAGGTTGAAGCATTTCGCTCATCCATTACTGCAAGAATTCAGGAAGGAACATCTAGAACCTAACTTTCACCTCGTACATTATATCAAGCCGGAGTCGAGCCGCGCTGACTCTGCAGAAGGTTACTGGCTGTGTCGCGGTTGGCTGGGTAGGACCTAATCGGCATCCTTGGGCAGGCAAATCCGCTCTCGACACTAGCAAGTGGCTACACTTCATCGGGCCTTCATCACAAGTCAGGTACATGTTATGTATTTGTATATTCCACTAGCAAGCAGATTGTACAAGTATTGCAAGTATGTTCAGCCTGTAAGGCCGAATATCTATCATCAACTCGCCCTGCAGTTTCGACTTGATTCACTCCTTCCAAACTCCTAAGCCTCTTCTTGACTCATACACAAAATCTCACATGTCACGGTTCCTCGATATACAGTTTATCATTGCAAGACAGAGGCTCCATAGTTGAACGCTGAACGTTTGAACTGCCACCTTTGTCCAACCAACGTAGATACAGAACAATAAAATATGCAAGCGGCTCGCAGCACGCTCCATCAAATTGCCTGCTTCCCGTCACACTGTCAAGTACATGGTATATGTGTGCATGAATATTTGTATAACAAGAATAGTGTACATCATATCGTAGACCTAGTGAGTAGCATTGAGCCGCAGTAACATAACACGCAAATCCTACACTTGAAACGAGTGCGATACTTGGTCATCACCAGCTCGGAACTTTCGCTCAACAAATCGAAACTCCACAAGTAAGAATAAAATATAAAAGAATTATGCCCCAAAGCCGTACAGCGTGCGTCCAGAGCGCTTGAGTGCATACACGACGTCAAGCGCCGTCACGGTTTTCCTAACGAATAGCCAACCGTCAGTGTGAGAACTAACACTAGTGCTGGCCACAGCAGTGAGATCCTTACCTCTTGGCGTGCTCAGTGTATGTGACCGAGTCACGGATAACCTGTAAGGAGTCAGCTGACAACTCCGCAGCCAGCAGCGGGTGACTCACGTTCTCAAGGAAGATCTTCAAAACACCACGAGTCTCTTCGTAGATGAGGCCCGAGATACGCTTCACCCCTCCACGGCGGGCAAGACGACGAATAGCCTGCGAAACATCAGGCAAGTGTCGATTGCACATAAGAGTAAGTACATACGGGCTTGGTAATACCCTGTATGTTGTCACGCAAAATCTTGCGATGACGCTTGGCACCGCCCCTACACAAGCAGTTAGATATAATACTCAATAAGAAATATCATTGGCACTTACTTGCCGAGACCCTTTCCACCTTTGCCGCGTCCAGACATGATAGTTTATGGTATGTTTGCGTGAGGTGTTAGATGAATAGAAGATGATCACACTTGGTGGTGGTAGTGGTGAGAGGGCGAATAACGCGACTTCTTTGTTGATTGGCGTGTTTATATGTAGGCACATGTCACGTGATCTCATCGCGTTCTGGTCCACAACTTGTCTACAACCTTGAAGCAGTACATGCTGTAGCCTGAGCACGGACCACCTTCAAAGTGCGCGCCTGTACTTAATGTTCGATATTTACTGGGCCTAAGCACGGACAATCTTAGGCACGAAACTCCGAAGTGCGTTTTAGGAATAGATTCAAACGAAGCACTCTACAATTACAGATCTCATCGAGTTGACAGTCTAGGCTTCTATACATAGCCCTCGCCGTGTCTGCCATGGCCACTTCCTTTTGCTGGAGTCAGCTACCTTGCTGACTGGATACGGCGGATACGTGAATGTAAGTTCGTCACTGATAGCCTCAGGGGTGTGGCAGGCCACAGTCGCGGTACTCTTCGGAAGACGTAGCGGGGTGCTAAAAATCGACGATACAGCGTGAGTCGCCTGCCAAACCAGCGGCTGGTTTGAAATCCGTAGTATCCGGCTCCGGCTTGAGACTTGCAACAGAACTTTTCCTTCCTGCGTTTGACTTTGACGATGCTCCGAGCTGATCTTTCGGATATCCTTGTCGCGAAAGTGTATTGGCTCTTCATTTGCGGTGCGCAGCTTGAGGTGGGACATCAGTCGACGGACACGACGCGTGTAAGTGCTTTTTGCAGAATCGAGGTGCACGTTCGAGTCTTCACGGGTCAGAGGGGCCATACATATGGGCGCTAACGACATAGTCAACTGCGTCTCATGAGCTGATTATGTCGCACAAGGTATGGAGGGAAATATTACCTGTTGCAACTCCAGGGACTGCGGCAGATGCTGTCAGGTCTGAGGACCTAAAAAATATAATATGTGGTGCTTACTGAGTAGATGTTCCGAGAATCTTCTCTGTCTTCCTCATCAACTGGTACATCCGCTTCCAACCTCTCCAAGTCAAGCTGAGTACGTGAACTTCGGTTTGTATTCTTGTCGTGGGCCTTTTGACCGTTATTATTCTTGAAGTACCCGTAAGCGTTGAGTGCGAGCTGGATAAATACGATCACAATAAATATAATTGCATTCAGAAGCGTTTTGAAGATGGCGAGTGAGCTTCTGAAGCAGCAACGCGCGAAGGGCTCAAAGGATGTTGAGAGGAAGACCTTGTGCGTGAAGAGGCGTCCCGCGCGTTTGGGTTGAAATACAGAAATGACCGTGAGCATAATGCTGAATTATAGTGTAGCGATATATGTGTGTAGGATGTATGACGGGTAAATGAGGGGTAGGAGAGTCCAAGTGAAGCTTGAGTTGAACGTCATGATCACTGATCATCACGTGCCCGTTAACTTTTTGCTCAAACCTCGATGTCCGTCTAATGTCCGTCGGTATAAACTTCAAGTCTTTTTATATTTATTATTAGCTCTAATCACCATGATCTACGAAAACAATGCGACGATTTTCCAAGTTTCCAAGGTATCAACGTTTCAACGCTGCTCATCGAGAATCTAGATCTTCAAGTTAAAGTGGCTGAGGCATACCATGCGCTGCACCTTCTCTTGTGACTCGCTCAAGCGCAAGCGCACCTGGCAAGACGTTTTTGCGAACGCGCCCTTGATACAAAGCGTGCAAAGACTGCACTTTCATATAGAAGCGCATTCAATGGTGCGCATGAGCATCGTGGGCTGCAACCTTCAAATCACCGCATGAGTAACCAGTCTTTGCGACATCAGATGGTTGCCACAGGAGTCTGTCCCAGTACTGCTCTATGATCTGTCAGAGTCTGGAATCTCTTTACCCTCTCAACTCTCAATCTCATACTATGCAGTCGACGTTCTCCAGCTTGGCATTACCTAAAGAACACCGGTGTTGCATTAATTTGCTGTGTGGTTGACGGGACATCAAATGTTTAGTGTGTGTTTTGACACGCCTGGGGAGGTGAGATATGTATATGCCGCAATTGGGCCTGTGATACACCTGACCAATGTTAGAAAAACCTTGGACGGACCATTGCGCTCCCCAAGCCATGGACCGGCTCCAGCTGCTCATGACGGTAATGGGCGAGAGTGGAGGTAGAATCCTCCAGATGCTACTGTCGATGACCACTCATGGTCCTCCTGATTGGCAAGCGGAGAAAGAGCTCTTGTAGAACGGCCTTGGAAACACGTTGCTGAAAGAAAGTACAGCTTTTAGAACACAGCTTTACAAATCCGCCCCCATCAATTAACTTGGTTTCACATTAGTGTTCACTCACTGCAATGACCTTATCAGTCGAAGCCATCATGCATCAGGATCCGGGTTCTACTGGCATTCATTGATATACCCATTTCGGTGATCGAAGCGTCGTATGATGGTATATCTTGTACGAATACCGTTGTCGTACGTCCACCAAACTTGCTACCTACTGACACTATAATCTCTTGAATATGACCGTAATCTCAAACGATCCCAGCTGGTGGCCGTTAATCGAGTTCAACATTGTTTTCAATTACTTTGCAGGTTCGTGGAGAGCAGGTTGTACAATTACGGTGATGTCTCACTCTGCTACTGGTTTTGCAGTCGCGTCCTTCACTGCAATAGTATATGATTGGGGTGAGCAACTTGAACACGGTGCTTATTGAGAGAGTTACTGATGTCCGTACCTATGATATTTTCCAGTTCTGACATTTGGAAAAGAGGTAGATTAATGCTATCACTGGAGCAACCATCCCGCTAATCACGTTTATAGTTCGAATTGGTCTGGGTGAGCAGAATCCCATGCCAGAACGATAGCAGGATAACAGTTTGGTGCAGAAGAAACGCTGTTCCCTCATGTCTGTTCTGTATGTCAGCGTACGTAACCTGCATCATCGATAAGCCAAGCTGTGTTGACTTCAAAATATCATAGGTGCGCTTCCTCGGGATATTATATGCTGGGTATGATCACAAAGTTGACGAGATAGCACGACGCTAACAAGTCTTTTCTTACGGTCAGCACCATCATGCTTTGTATGTCTCCTCACGTACACCATGCATTTCCTCTGACCAGCAGTATGTAGCAGGTATCCCGTCACTCTCGCTGCCAGATGAAGTGAATATTCTGTAATTATCCTTCCGTTGCTGTCCACTGAAGTGCTTTTATGTAGGGGTGAGTGAGATGGCGGCCGCCCTGTTTGTTTTAAATAATGACTGCAACAGCTGTGAGTTTATTTGAAGTGTTCAATCCTCTGGGACTCATCAATAACGGTCCTTCCAGGTGCTGTTATAGTCTTCGCATTGTTTTGGGCTTCCTTTGTGGTAGATGCCTTGCTAGGTGGTGAGCTCTTCAGTTGAAGTATCTCAGTTATATTGACCTGACTGAAAAATCTTCCAAGTCATCATGATCACTCGGTTATATGCTATGTATCAGCGATCCAGAAAAATGCTCGTCTTTTTGTTGCACTCTTCCTGGCTCTCACAATTGCGTGTGGGGTGATGTCTGGTATAACAAGCCGCCGTACTTCAGGGGGTAAGTTTCAACTATGAATGGGACATATGCGCATCATGCTCATAGAGCGAACGCCAGGGGAACTTGTCCTCTCTGGCACATATCAGTGCATTCAAATTGGAGTTGACCACCTTCTCTTGGATGAGATTTGGATACTTGCCACTGTTTGGGAGATCCTTGCACTATGTTTTGCAGGCTGGTTGGTTGTAAAACGTTTCCTTGAACTGCGAAGATCATCAACAAGATGGAACATGGGGAACTTTTTAATGGTATTAACGCAAACTCACTTAGTCTACTTTGTAGCGTGAGTCCATGACTTTAAATTCGGTTACTTTTCTGCTCACATTCTCGATTGCTAGCTATGCTGCTGTGTCTTGCTTCAATTTCGGCTTGTTATCTCCAAAGTTGTCGGTACGCTGATCTATGAGCTATCTGCGCCTGACCACTCATCATTTTCATAGGACTTTTCCTCTGTGGGGACTCAGGTTTATTATGGCATCTTTCAAATCACTGTCCCTTCAGATGTCTGTGCTGGGACCACGGCTTATCCTCAGCGTTCGAGACTATAACGCTAAAGTCGTGGATGATTTTAGCGCAGGAACTGGCATGAGCACGATTGCTTTTCAGGAGTGCGCACATGACGTAGCAACTTGTAGTGATGCGTAGCACGGGAAAGGATCCAATCGGTCCACTCTGGTTGGGTAAGCTACTGATCTATCGGTGTACTATGTAAAAGAGATGAAAATCTCAGAAAAATATGGATAAGGCTCAAAACCCGAAGACCTGCTGGTTTTCTATGCGTGAATGAAAAACACATTATCGCAGGTGTTGATCAGCTTATCTGCTGCTTCGAAACTGTCCCTGCCCTATTAGGCAAAGCGGCAGTGTACTTGCCGAGTCATATCATGATGACTCCAAAATGACTTGAGCTAATATTCAATTCATATCCTCAACATCCCAGGCATGGCGTCGACGTTAGGACGTGGAGGCGAAGTACGATTTGATCACACGGAGGCTGCAAGAAGTTCTGGGTGGTGACTCGATCAAAGCTATCCTTGCAGAAGGCAGACCGCCAAAGGCTTACTGGGGTACGCCCATTCACTTCTGATCAAATATTCAAACTGACACTCCACACGTTAACTAGGTACCGCACCGACTGGAAGGCGTACGTATAACATGCTTGCCAGGCCAGACCAAGCCGATAGCTAAGATGCTCTCTAGCACACATCGGTTACTTCGTCGCATTAACCAAAATCGCTGATTTCTTGAGAGCTGGTGTGGAGGTCAAGATCTTACTTGCTGGTACAGTCAAACAATACTCCTATATGCGAGAAATAGTTACTGAACAAGATTCGATAGATGTACACGCTTTCCTCGACAATTTAAAGGCTCCTTTAGAACTTGTTGCCCACCGAACAAAATACTACGAATTCATCCTTCGCACCGTCTTCACTTCATTGGGGATACCCACATCAAAATTAATATTCGTTCAAGGCTCAGATTACCAGCTTACTCGCGAGTACAACCTCGACAATTACAGATTATGCGCAACCGTGACAGAGCACGATGCGAAGAAGGCTGGCGCAGAGGTCGTAAAACAAGTCGAGAGTCCACTCATCAGTGGCCTGCTTTACCCTGGTCTACAGGCTCTTGATGAGCAGTACCTCGGTGTTGACTTCCAGTTCGGTGGGGTCGATCAGGTATGTACATCTGCGAATTAGATAATGGGCCACTGATCGACGCCTCCTGGCTGCAGCGCAAAATTTTCACATTCGCAGAACTCTACCTTCCTCGACTAGGCTATGCCAAACGTGCCCATCTCATGAACCCCATGGTTCCAGGTCTCATGGGGGGCAAGATGTCATCTTCGGACCCAGATTCGAAGATCGACTTCCTTGACCCTCCTGAAGCTGTTAAACGCAAGATCAAGAAAGCTTTCTGCGAAGAGGGCAATATCACGGAGAATGGACTCCTCGCGTTCACTAAAGCCGTACTCATACCGATAAGTCAGCTTCGCATCGAGCGTCGGAGGGGAGAGACTGGTGTGGACAGTGAAGAAGGCCAGGGCGCCATTGGCGATCAAAGTCCGTTTGTAGACGATGATGCACCGGAAGGGACAGTGTTCACAATCAGAAGAGAGGGCAAATTTGGTGGTCCTCCAAGTCATTACAAGGACTACCAGGAGCTGGAGGATGATTTCTCAGCGAAGAAGGTTCACCCTGGCGATCTCAAAACGGCTGTGAACAAGGCGATTGATAGTTTGTTGGCCCCAATTCGGACGGCCTTTGCTGAGTCTTCAGAATGGCAAAAAATAGAGAAATTGGCGTACCCAGATCCAAATGCGAAAACGGAGCCTAAGAAGAAAAAGGTTGGTCGTCTCTCTCGATTCAATATTCACGCTGAGTGTTTATGCTAGGAAAAGGTGTACCATCCGCCTCCGCCAGGGAAAGGCAAGAATGCCCAGGTAATCACAGCTTCTGCCGAATCTAGTGAACCGCCACCGCCTATTAGCGAAAATGTTCAACCGGGTGCTGCTGGCGAGCTCTAGGATGATTTTAATTAGCCATGAGTGTAAGAAGCATGACACATGGAATATATAATTGGCACGGATATGCACGAAGTGAGAAGGGCGATTAGATGTGGGAACGAGTAAGTTATGGTAAGATGCATTGTTTGGTATAGTGAAACGAATATAGAGACAGCAGGATCAAGAACGTTGGCGGTCTTTTTCGCGACTGCTCTTTGTGTCGATCCTTACATATTCACTTTCGTCCGGATGTCCGTCTACGTCCTTTTTGATGGCCACGTATGATTCTCCAAGAATTTGCATCGCAACAGCCCGCATCTGAGCTTTAGGGCGGGATATTGTCATGTCCTCGAGGACGCGGTCACAAGTTTCGCGCAATACAGACTCGATTTCAAGTTTCGTGCCCTGACGATGTCGTCAGATGTATCAATGGCTTTGAATAGAAAATGAAGAACCTTGAAAAGGGCCTGAATGCCTTTCTCAGCAGCCTGTTCTTCTAATTTCTTCTTCTCCTCGGGAGTAAGGTTTCCAGCTTTCTCCGCTGCTGCAATTTGATCAAAGACGCTTTTCAATTCGATCGCCGATCGTAGTGTTGACACACTACCTAATGTCAGTCTAAGACAGTATTAACAATTCTCATTACTCACGTTTCGCTGAATACATGGTATTTCCCTTGGACGTTGTGGAACCAACCGCCAACTCCAAACAACGTTTGATTCGTGGCAAGGTAGTGCTTTGCTTTGGAGACATACACGAAGCCTATGGCCTGCAAAAGCTCAACACCATAAGACTCCTTCTTGAGATCCCTGGAAAGATTATTTCAGCGAGTGCAACGTGTATGCGCACGATATACGCACTCCGCTTCAAGCTGGCAGATAGTGCGCCAGCTATTTGTAACATCGGAGTCGTATGGACCAGTTGCAGACTCGGTAAATATACTAAGTTTCCGCTCAAGGTTCTCCACACTGCAAAAGCCGTTAATTTCACAAGGTCGCAGATTATAAAACCTTACAGTTTCTGGACTCGTTCTGCACGAGCAGCTGCTTTCTAGGAACATTTGTGAAATTGTTGTGGAACGAAAACCGAGGGGATTACCTCTGCTGTCACTTTTCTCTCTTTCTCCTCCTTTCGAGCCTTCTCTTCTTCACTCAGGATCTCCTTACCCTTTGCATCACGCTTCACATCTTTATCGTCTTCGCCCTCGGTTTCTTCTACCTCTTGTAGGGCAGCTTTCATGTCCTTTGCAAGACTGATCTGGCCAATTATTGGTGCAAACCTCTCTCCACCGAACATCGCCCCAAATATCTCCTCGGGGTCGACGAAACCTCCTTCTGGCTGACTCTCCTTGGGACCAAACTCGTTATATTTTTTGCGGAGCTCTGGATCTGATAGGGTCTGATACGCAATGGCAATCTCCTTGAACCTTTCCTCTGCGTGCGGGTCATCGCGGTTCTTGTCAGGATGATGCTTTATTGCAAGTCGTCCTTGATAAAGCAGGTGAGTGAAAAGCCTATCATCAATCGAGGTAAACCGTACGGTATGATTTCTTAATATCATCTGTGCTTGCATCTATTGGAACACCTAGAAGGTCATAATACCCTGTTTCCAAAGGTTTCTCCTGCGTGCCGATCTTACGACCTTTCCTAGCATTTGAAGGTGGTGGAGTACTTCCAGAACCTATCGGGTTATGCGGAGTCGTTGAGCTCGACGTATTGGAGTAGCCAGGTGGTAGTTGCGTAGGGTAGAACGCATGTGTATAGATTGATTGACACTTAAAGCATCGAACGCGCAACAATGTACCTTGTGCTGGAGTAGGAGACGGCACTGGAAACTCAACCTGAACATTACAGTGCGAGCACTGAGAGCGTATATGGGGGGTATACTGTCGTGACGGCTGGACTGGATATGCAGAATTCATTGTCGTCGTTCAGAGACTGGCGAAAGGGTTTAAGGCAGCTGCGCCTGCTGGCTGGAAGTAGTAACCAAGTGCTAGCTCTAAAAGGAAATTCAGTATGGTCCCCGCTTTGCATCCAAGTTTGGCGTCAAATTCTATTCATCAGTCGCACATCTCTAGTCATATATGTAATACAGCCTACTGATATACCCATGGCCAGATGGGTACGTAGCGGGTGTAGCCAAAAAAATGCTGTGTGAATCTATAGCTACCCTACCTCTAATGGTAGCCCAAAGAATGAAATGAAAGACATCTACCTGCAAATCGTGTAGTCATGAACGAGATAGTCGTGAAAAGAAATATGTCACCAACAGAAATGGTCGTCTAAAGGAACAATCATAAAAAGAAATTACACTGGCAGATCCGCTAGGTCAGCCTTTTCGTTTACTACCGTCATGGTCATGTTCGCATCGTTAAGCTTGTCGTCAAAGTGCGTGCCCAGTTGAGCAGGATTTACGTGATTGCTGTGTTTTGGTTGGGGTATGTAGTCCGTACTGCGGTCATAGAAGATTGATACTGAAATAAATTGGAGGGAGACAACTGCGAAGAGGAACCAAAATGTTGCGGCTCGTCCGCCATACCCATGTGAGCCCCCATTGATGGCCTCCACGGATGTTTCTATGGAGCTCGCGCCAGCGAGGCCAACTGCTGATCCAAATTGAAGAGCGCCATTAAAAATGGCACCAACTGTGCCGGCCATAGATGAAGGTGCTGCTTGAAAAATAGCAATGCTGCAATCACAGCAATTAGAACTTGTTCATGAAACTACGATAGTTTGAACTTACTTTGTGTGTGTGTACGTCAGCATGGCGCCTGCGCTTCCTAGAACAAAACCTGGGAATATATAGGGCCAATAATCCTGAGGCCTCCCCCCGCCAAGTGCCAGCAATGCGGTCGCGACCATGCAAAAGGACAAACCAGTGAGAATAATCCATTTCGGACTGAAGATGCGAGAAAGTGGTCCCGTGAAACTTATAGCGAAGGCTATGACACCGATCGGGAACCTGATAAGTAAAAACAGTCTTAATGACGGGTAACATGGAGTGACAGAGAAGACCTTACATATGTACAGCTGATGATATTACCGACCACTCAAATACGTTTTGCCACAGGGTGGTAAAAACCGTAAACACTGTGCTCCACCAAAGGAAGGGCAAGAGCGCAACGGTAAAAAGAACGGAGAAATTGTGGTAAAACCATGTCCGGGGTGGTCTAGTGCGGGGTCAGCCGATGATTGGTGATTAAAGCCAGCATCCCTGATAACATACATTGCAGCGTTGTCCACAGGTATGAGTGTTTCCCAGTAGAAAAACCCAATCACCATGAAGATTGATATGATAAGCGGGACCAGCACTATTGCAGATACCCAGCCATCAGTTGAGCCAGATGTCACAGCGAAGATGAACAAAATTAAGGCAACTATCGGGGCTCGTAAGCGATGCGAAGTAGAGTGTGCTGAAGATTCATACCAGTTAGGATGCTTGCGCCGAGTATGTCAAGACTTTTCCATTTTGCTACTGCAGGCTCGAGACTGTCTGTGGTCTTTGAAATTTCTGGTGGTATGATGAAGACACACGCCAGAGCCACTGGCATAGCCACAATAGCTACAAACCAGAATACCCAATGGTAGGATGCCCATTGGACGAACATCGCACCAATCACGAGACCGAGGACTATGGAGGCATGAAGCTCGTTATGGATAATCAGGTAGGCGGGATGCTCACCATTAGCAACGCAGCCACAGCCTCCAAATAATCCTATTGCGCGAGCTTGTTCAAGAGGATCGGGAAATACATTGACCAGGAGTGTCAGGGCAGAAGGGATTGTCATTGAAGAAGCTGAGATGCGACCTTCGTCAGCTAGAACCATCATAAAGGCGGGAGTGTTTACCAATTCCACTCAACGCTCTGAGAATGATGATCGGAATGGTGTCATCGACGAATCCAGCGCACAGAGAGATGATGCCAAGACCAGATACGCCCCCGATGAACGCAATTTCTTTGAGCCCATTAATATCACTGTATGACAGGGGCAGCATAGTACTCACTTGGGTTGTATACGTCGCTGATGCGGCCGCTCTGAACAATGCGTTGAAGTACAAGGTCAGAATCAATCGGATGAACACGCACGATAAGCAAAAAAGATGCAAAAGTCAGCTGGAATGCACTGATGATCCAAGTGGATTGACTTTCAGTCATACCCATGGATACCTCGAGTGCAGGGATTGCGGAGAAGAGAGCTGAGTTATTGAAGGAATCTAGGAACTGAGCGAGACAGAATATAACCAGCAGAATTAATCTGCGAGTAAGAGAAAGTTTTTTGGGTTCATAATCAACCAGCGTTTCAGCAGGGGAGAGAGGTGGGAGTGGCAGCATCGCACCCGAAAACTACAAACAATATACTGTGGTTTGTCAGTTCAGGAGCGCACCAGCTGGTGAAGGGGAGGTCGGAAATGTTCTCTGTCGAGATGGATGGGTGGTTTAGCATTATAAGGAGTATCTCCGTGACCAACGTGAATCAGATACATGGCGCATCTCAACACCAGCGAAGATCTCGATTATGTGTAGAGATTCTAGATGTGTCATTCCCGTCGAATTCTCCCGAGGGTTTGTTAAAGCATCGTCGTCCGTTGGAGTGAAGTTCGACTCAAAGGAGCTTAACTCAGTTGAGATTTTTCTCCATTTGCTTGGTGATCTGTACATCCGTTCTACGCTCCCTACACGATAACATTAACGAAGGTAATCGTGTCACTCGCGGTGAATGAGAGTCGGACGAAGGCGATATGAGAATCACCTGATGCCTCTCAAATGGATGGAAGGCGGCTGACATGTAAAACGCATCAAAATTTACGATCCAGACACTCCAAAGAGACGGCTAGGACAGTGAGAGTGCTGGACAACAACATGTAAAATTTGTGTCAACACAAAGCAGATCTGTCGAAGGATTAGCGAAAACGACCATCTAGAAACAGACCACTTACTCTATGATGTCGGCGATGTTTATATTATGAATCTAATCAGTGATGGCATGGTGTCATGGTCGGAACGAGAACAAAGTGATGCAGTGTGTCCTCAAACCGTGACACTAGTGTGACACTTCGTGCATCGTGACAACGCGTGTTTTAGAATTTTTCCACCTTCTTGACTTGTTCCTGGCCAGTAAGTACGTCCTATGAGCACCCATGATCATAAAAATTCTTAATAACGCCTTTATTTTTGTTCAGCCGAGAATGCTGCGTCCATGAGGACGACCTTCTTCTCGGGACCCGAGGTGTTTTTAAAGCATATATCCTATTGACGTCTGCAGTCTAGTACCATGACCATATCGCTGGGCCGGAAGCAAATAAGATGAATCTTGCGGTCGCATACCGCCATGAGTTTACGAAGCTGAAGAACTCCTCAACATGACGTATTCACACCTTGTCGTCGTCACTGGCATGACTGCCACCAACTAACGTGGTCTTTGATTGACGACGAACGCGTCCGCGTATTGCGTGAGTGTTTAGATACAATGAAATTTTCCAGTGCAAGCTGACCACACGTCAGTTTCTCGTCTCCTGATCGGACGGATTTTTATTCTGGATCGCCTCCTTTTCATGCACCGCTATTCTGTGAGCACAAAAAGACAACTGGCGGTATTACGCTGTGCACCTCACCGTACTTCAGGCGTCGGAATTCAGTCGATCATTACCACATATTCTTATCACTCTCGTCCTCAAACGATTCGACCAATGAGATTCAGCCTTGGCGTACATCACCCTCATCAGAAGAAATAATTCATCTCGTTTGATCCGCTGATCTGTAAACCCGTACCGTCAATCCCGCCACATTCGTAACTACATCCGAACCAATTTCTTGGACCGGCAGTATCTCTGACTCTATCGGCTGTCAGCGCATTCGCGTTGCTCCCATCGCCTGCAAGCCTCCAGCATCATCATGCTAGATCCAATTAGAGATTATCATCTAGTGTGTACGCGATAATCCGTGGTTTTCTGCACTCCTCACACTGCTAATGCGGGAGCTCGAGACTGATATACCCACGCCGATACACTTAACATACAGGTTCAACGTGCCGGACCATTGTCAGCCTATCGGAGCGCTGTGGCCTCAATGCATGACATCCTCGCGCTGGAAGTTACAGTTCGAGGGTCACACCTGGAATACGTATCGGGTGACTGAGTAATTCAGCATTGCAAGGCCGAAGTAACCCGAAGATGCTCGGCTCAATGAAACGAACACCCCCTTCATACACAACTTGTCTAACAGAAAGACGCGGACCGATAGCGTAGCTGCTCGCATCGCATTACGTTTGTAAATTTGAGTGATCAAGTCCAGCTCCGTCTCGCAAGTTCAAGGTCTCTTTATCTCTACACGCTTCTCATGACAAGTATCGACAAGAGAGCCGCCGGCTCCAATCCAAACATAACTGGCTTCTCTTGCTGTATCTGAATACTAGAGTGCCCGCGCCCTGCGGCAATACTTCGAAGAGAACCCTGAACACATGGTCGGGTTTTGTGCGTCTTGAGGGAGTGCGCATGAGCAAGGTCCTATAGAGAATTTTCAGTGGTTTCCGGTTACTGTACATTGGAGTTCCGGTGACGTTGCTTATTTTAATATGCTGAGGGAAAGCGAGTACCCCTCCAGGCGCATGTTGTGTTTCACCGATATCAGTCCGGCCTAAAGGTCAAATCGCTCAAAATCTTACTTCTGAGTGACGTTGCATTTGGAATATATAGAAAGGTGCTGTTTCAGGTCAAAAATTCGATCCTTCAAGCTTCAACTTAAAGGGTCCACGTAAAAGTCAGTTCGAGCAATTATCAATCAGATAATGCGTAAACAACAATGCATGCTATAACGAAAATATACCAACCAGAGCTCCTCCCTACCTAAGATACGCAAACCCCGTGTCTGAATCATCGCTAGTTCAGATAAGATTCATCAGTTAACGTCAACCAGGCGAGTTTGATAAATGTTCACATTCGGCTCCATCAAAGACAGCCTCCACTATCGGCACCTTGAGCTAGCGTCTTTTACAAGGGCTAGACGTAATTGAACTCGTGTTTGTATTTCACTGGAAAGGATAATGGAGTGTACCGTGCTGGTCTTTGACCTTATCAAACACCAGCACGGTACACTCCGTGAGTCTCATTCTTCTTAATCAAACATTCTTCACCCTAGTCAGTCATCTCCCAATCCACAGCAAACCCACAAAAATCTTGAGCAGAATATCGGTGCCGCCTCCTGGAATTCTGTCTTACCCACGCATTTGCGAGGTTAGTTGATTAATTGAAGAAGACCATCCTACATAGGAGGTAGCGTGTTTGGAAGATGTCAAGTCGCGTCGCCAACTAGGTTGGTCCTTTTGAATAATTGGCGCTTCCCCAGGTTTCGAAATATAGTGTATCAGCTTGTTGTCGTGATGATACGAGATATCGATGCTGCATGAAGCCAGTAACTTGAATATGTAACGTTCAAATTTGTGTATAGAGAACGCACCAACATCCATCGTTGGCCTCCTTCGTCCATCTGAAAGCATATTCGTTGGAGCACTTGGGGTCCATACATGCACATACTGATGCACATAAGTTAAGGATCCAGCCAGTAACATCTTGCTAGAATTGTTTCGCCGCTCAGGCAATTCACTATCTCGCCAAGCAAGGGGCGTGCGAGGCAGTAGTGGGCACTAATATTGTGGAATGATCGTCCTGTGTCTGCAGAACAGCCTGGGCTTCGGTTGATATGAAACTTCATTACCTAGTACTCGAAACTTATGCAGTGCCAATTGGTGGGAAGACAAGCCACGTTTACGGTCCAGTAACTTCAAGCGCCGAGCGGGTTCGTCCGTAAGCCGCTGCCGCATATTGTAATTGCGTTGAACGACGTCGACGACGACTCGACGTAACATCGTAAGTTATGGCATACACTCTTGACTTCGGTACCCCCGTCAACACAGCTCTCCTCATTTACATTCTCTACTCCGTGCAGAAGATCGTCTTCCCTTCCACATCCATACCCAAAACAGTCCCCAGCGAATTCAGGCATGGTTACTCATGGATGCCCAAGGAACACCCTCCCACCGTACTGTTCAAGACATATACACCGAAGACACTGGAGCCATTCAATGGCAAAAACGGAGGTAGAATTTTGCTCGCCATCAACAGCATCGTGTTCGACGTAACAGCGGGGAGGAACTTTTATGGGCCAGGTACATCTGCTTGCTTCGTCAACTCGTTATGTATACTGACTCGCGGTATATAGATGGCATGTATGGTAATTTTGCGGGTCGTGACGCATCCCGTGGCATGGCCAAGCAGTCCTTCGATCTGGGTGGGTGTGACCATTGGACACTCCTTACATGACACTTGATTCATATGTCGTCAGACATGCTAACGGCGGTTGACCAACCTCTTGACAAGCTCCAGGATCTCCGACCAGACGAAATGTAAGAACTTACTTGCTACCATCTTTGCATTGCTTATAAGATTATCAATGGCTTAGCGAGAATATGAAAGGTGCGGTCAAAATAGTCGCTTGAACAGCAACAATTACTCATATCGAGACACAGGCTGGATTGAGCACTTCTCAAATAAATATGTCATCTGCGGAAAGCTTGTTGAGAACGATGCTGCGTGATTGAATCTATCGTGGATATCTCTCGCGTCGAATTCATTTATAAGCCGGAGCACATACTATGTGCTCGTCTTTTCTGCAGCGTCGATGGGTCCCTGTCATTTCCCACTTTCGTGGTTCTGCACAGTAGATATCCTTGTACGGTACCATAGTTATAGTGTCGAGTTTGTTTGTATGACATATATATGTAGTTTTTGATAACAACATGTTACTGAAACGCGATCGGATGCATTTAAACCTTTATTGATCGCGATTCGCGAACGACGCGGCAGCTAGCGACTCTTACAAAACCAAAATCTAGTCACACCTGATTCATGGACATCGACGATGATGACTTTTTCACAAACCTCGACCGACCCGGCCGTGCTGCTCACAATCATGCCTTCCAGGAGCGACTTCGACAAGCCCCACGAGATGACGATGGTGCAGAGACACCAGATGCACCTCCCTTCATGTTAGAGGAAGAGGAAGAAACGCCACTACAGCAACTTATAAGACATTGGATGAACGAGCGGCACTCGCCTGATATCCTCCCAAACGAGGGAGAGTTATTGGCGGGACTGCTTGACCACATCAGGAGTCAGGTTGGTGAGCCATGTCGTCACCTTAGAATGACCAGCGAGCAAATCTGACGAAATGATTGATGTAGTCTGAGACTGTTCAGCTCCTTCGTGCGGACCCCTCGTCCTCTGAGGAGGAGCACTTTCGCATCATGCTTGTTCAGACAGAGGTGGAACGAGTCAAGTTTATAGTGAGGTCATACATCCGCACACGTCTATTCAAGGTCATTTCTTCCTTTCTACTCCTTTTAAGATACTACATCATGCACTACAGATCGAGAAGTTTGCTCGATACATCATGACAAACCCTGAAGTCCAGCAACGACTTGCAGAAAGCGAAGTCGAGCACGCGCGTCGGTATGTTGTGTCTCGCTCGCCTCGTTGGAAGTAGCACGGAGGTTATTTATGTCCCCAGGTTTGCCCGTTTGACAGATCAACATTTCTATCATTCAGTTCTGCAGAGTTTGCCAGAAACCCAGCAGACCCTTGATGATCAACCTCCTTTTGTACCTTCC